>JANHJO010006693.1:31922-48206 GCA_032468235.1 Pseudoxyrhopus heterurus | reverse complement strand
TTACCGACCTCGGAAGGATGGAAGGCTGAGTCAACCTTGGAGCTGGTGGGATTCAATCAGCCAAACTGCTGATCTGCCATACTGTGTTCTAACCACTTGAGCCACCACAGCTCCCATATATAATTTAAATATATTTAAAAAAAAAATAGGGAGAGAGATGTTTCCACAGTACTTAAGAACAAATGTGCAACTATTATTTCTTTAAGCGTATCAAATATGCCAAAATGAAAATCCCCCATTGCAGTATCATGTCAGATGTTGTTATGGGCACAAACCATTGTACCTTTGCAGTATTGTATATCTGCATGAGCTTTCTCTATGCTGGTGTATGAGAGTTATCTTCATAAGGGTAAGATTTACCTTGTTCTGAGGAATTATTTGTTAATAATTTCTGGTTGAAATGGAACAAATTTACATACTTGCTAGAACTAAAAGGATGGTTTTTTTACATTTACTGATGGGTTTGACAGAACTTGAAACCATTTTAGTACCCTCAATTTCATTGTGCTGAGCAATTACAGCAATATATATGCTGACATAACATACACAGCATGTTTCGTTATATGTAATGAATACTGTATAACTATTACCCTATCCACCATTTATTTATTTATTTAGGTAATTTATATGGCTGCCCATCTTGTCCACATTTAGTATGGAAATCTTATCCCTTAAATATTTACGTTGCTTGTTTGAATCTTTATCCTTGTTTCTTTGTTTATTTTAGCAATGGCACCAGCATGATATCCTTGATCATTCCCCCCAAAGACCAGATTTCCCGAGTGGCAAAAATGTTAGCTGATGAGTTTGGCACAGCATCAAATATTAAGTCTCGAGTGAATCGTCTTTCAGTCCTTGGCGCCATTACTTCTGTACAGCAACGGCTAAAACTATATAACAAAGGTAAAATATCCTGCTAATTCCATTATAGATGAAATGATTCAAGCTTCAGCACTACTTAAGATTATATCTTTTTTTTTCAGTACCTCCGAATGGTCTGGTTGTTTACTGTGGAACAATTGTGACAGAAGAAGGAAAAGAGAAGAAAGTGAACATTGATTTTGAACCTTTCAAACCAATAAATACATCATTGTATTTGTGTGATAATAAATTTCATACAGAGGTAAGTTATTTATTTTTCTCTAAAGTGAACTATACAGTCTGTTTATTTAATAGCAAGAAAAGCTACTGAGCATTTTCCTGAACATCATTTCCACAACTTCCAGATGAAAATGTGTTGACAATTGCATTTTTCAAGGAGATGGGAGATAAAAGAAAAATTTACCTTAGAACATGTGAACATAAGTATAATCTGAGAACTAAATTGCACTGCATTTTGTTTTGCAAAGCATTATGTAATCACATATCACCCAAGTGATTTAAATGGACTCTTAGTGAAATTTAGAAGTCAGATTTTGTATTTGCTAATAGCAATAGCACTTAGTCTTATATACCACTTCACAGTGCTTTACAGCCTTCTCTAGATGTTTACAGAGTGAGTCTATTGCCCCCAACAATCTTGGTCCTCATTTTATTGACCTTGGAAGGATGGAACGCTGAGTCAACCTTGAGCAAGTCAGGATCGAACTGCTGGCAGTCAGCTGAATTAGCCTGCAATATTGCATTCTAACCACTACGCCACTACAGCTAATCTTAACCTTGCACGTGGTACCTTCATTTTGTATATCAGGTGCTTCTGTGATGCTTGCACACCCTTCTTACTGAGCCTGGTAGAAATCACTAACAGCTTTTATCTTGGTAAATAGTGTGAGCCAAAAATTATACAGTGCACAAGTTCATTTGAGGGTGTTGCTTTATATGTTCATTTTGGCATTCTCCTAAGATTGGCACTTTACTGATAGTATTAAAGCTGTAGTATCAGACAGTTCAAATCATTTGAGCTTCATCTATCTTGGGGTATCTCTTGTTCACAAAATGATGTATGAATTGTATTTGAAGATCGCTTGTGTTTTTTATTTAAGTGCAAAAGCGTACAATGATAGTAGTTTAAACTGGTCAAATGAATCTAATTGTTAGTTTAAAGAGTTTGGATGGAGTAATTATGAGTATAAAAGTATACACCAAAAGTAAGTTTATAAAAATGATAAAAACATTCCTTCAGGAGAATATCTCTCTCGTCTGATTTGTTGTACATCAGCTTGTTCAAACTCAATTTCTGTCATGTTGACTTTTAGGCTCTTACAGCACTATTGTCAGATGATAGCAAATTCGGTTTCATTGTAATAGATGGTAGTGGTGCACTTTTTGGAACGCTTCAAGGAAACACCAGAGAGGTGCTGCACAAATTCACAGTGGATCTTCCAAAGAAGCACGGTATTGTATTAAAAATAAGAGAGATTGATGTGTTTTTAGAAAGAATAATTTGGGGGGAATAAGACTTGAAAGCAGTTCAGTAATATCTGAGGCTGTATCCTGAATAGTTTGTTTTTCTCAATGTGTTTTGGGTAAATTCTAGTACAGTAATCTGGAGGCTAAAGTTAGAGATCAAATTAACATCAATTGATATTCTGTGCAGCTGACAAAGTAATCACTGAGTACACTTAGTTTCATGAAATGGCTCCAGACAATACTCCAGTTGCATCCGAGTTATTCATTAAGACAGATGCTTAAACATTGGATATGAGAGGTTTTTGGGTTTTTTTACATATAAATTTAGTACAGAACAGAAACTATATGTATGGAAATAGATGTTCCAAATTCGCTTTCTTGCTATCTATCTCATTGAAAATATTTATGTATTCCTAGTTAAAATTAATCTAAGTGGATTACAGTTAAAATTGCATTTTAAAACAGTGTATTAACTGAATTTGAAACATTAAGATATTTTATAGAAACAATACAAAAATACACAGTATAAAACAAAACGCATTTTAACCATAAGGACAAACCCCAGGACGTTTCACTGAGAGCATTCCAACATTGAAATCCCCCACTGCTGGGTTGCTGCTTGCCACTTCTAAGTTGACCTTAAATGACTACTTTGAATAGAGACCGCGAACTGCCACACTATTTTGCACTAATTGAATTATCCAAGGGCTACCCTACTTTTCATTACAGTAATCTAAATGTGAAGTTGCTAGTGCATAGTATGATGTAGAAAGCTATATCTAAGTAGAGGTGAACTGGTACATTAGCCTGATGTCATGAAAAATGCTTTGTGCTACTTGAGCTTTTAATGTAAAAGATGGATCCAGAAACTCCCCTACCTAGCTAAGAACTTGATCCTTTAGAGGATATAACCACATGAATAATAGGTTGATTTCCCCTCACTTGGCAAATAAATTGGCCACTAACAGCACTTCTGACTTGTTTTGATGGCACTTCAGTATATTGACCCTTATTCAGTACCAGGTGTTAGTATTTTTTTTACGTAGATGTTGATCAGCAAGGTTGGTAGTACTAAAATTCATCAAGAGTTTCAAGGAAGCAACAGAGTTGCACTGTCCCAGCAAATATAAATCCAACAGGACAATTATAACTGTTCTTGCCCCCAAAACAAACTTAAACCCTGATTGAAATGGATCTAGAAAATCTGTTTTCTAGGATATTTGGATGTGATCAGTCATCACGTACTTAAGCATCTTGTCCAGGAAGAAATTTTATTCACTGGCCTATAATTACTTAAATTTTCTGAATCCGTTTTTCCAGGACAGGCCTCATTGCAACCTCCTCTTATGAAACTGGAGTCACTTCTATTCATATGGAGGAATTTATAAATCTCCTAAATCCAGCTGAACATTAAATAAAATAATCTGTGAGGAAAAAGAAGCAAGTAATTACTGTATATAGTTGTTTGACACTACCAGGCATCTTACCTGCATCACCAGGCCTTGAAAAGTGAAGCACTCCCCCGCACCCCCAAATCTTGACCAGACAGCTTTTTCATTTCTGTAGATTGAACTGCTGAACATGTAGATTCTTAAGTTATTGCCAGCTTACAGAAAAGAGCTACAGGGTTCTGAACGATTTCTAGTTTGGCCAGATCTTAAAAGTTCCTGAACCACATAAGAAAGTTCTGCTGAGTGACATTGATAGGACACAATGATAGAGAAAATTTGTTTTGGTGTGATATTCCATCACTGCCACAAAGTAAGCTTGACTTTGAACTTTTGCTAACATATTGCATGACTTTCTACATGCCATGGGCAGGTGACGTTTGAGATAGACCCAAGTTTGTCATGATAGTCATAAAACCCTGACCTGACCAATCAAGGCTGTTCCAATTCAAATGTTGAAAGATACCAGAGCTAATGTTGTATATTTATATCTCTTGCCTTTCAAAGGGAGAGGAGGCCAATCTGCCTTGCGTTTTGCTCGTTTGAGAATGGAAAAACGTCACAACTATGTAAGGAAAGTAGCAGAAACTGCTGTGCAGCTGTTTATTACTGGTGACAAGGTGAACGTAGCTGGTCTTGTGTTAGCAGGGTCAGCTGATTTCAAAACTGAATTAAGTCAATCAGATATGTTTGATCAGGTAAGTAGAAGTAATTTACTGATGGTTGTTAATTTTACTAGCAGTTATAAATGTATTATCTTATTGATAGTTGTATAGCTTACTAGGGTACATCTATTTCCAATAGTAAGCTGTTAATAGCAACTGAAATATGTGGATCTTGGAGCTATATTTATAAAATAGAAAACCAATAACATTGCAAATACTAAAGGAAAAGAGCTTACAGGTTTTAAAGTCTTGCCCATTAGAATTGTTATTATGTTTTTATGCAGAGTCAGCCTTATGTTTAGACTGGATTTGGCATTTTCATCTACCTATCAAGTCCTTCCCAAGAACGTGGGATAGGCAAATGTTTGATGATGTTAAAGTTATCATTGCAGGATGTAAGCTGTCAGTATGTTGTTATTAATAATATCTGGCATAGCTCTCATCATCAGAGCACAAAACACCACAATCACATCAAGGTTATAGAAGCTCACAGGGGTTTATCATTTTTAATAATAGTAACAACTCTGAGTGACTCATGACAAAGAAAATTATCACTTAATAATAAAATCACTAACAAATGATAAATGCACATCTTTTTCACAATAAAGCTTCACATTTAAGCATTGCAGTGATACAATTATGAAATGGTTTGGAAGTTAGAATTATTATTTCTTTTTAAAGTTAATGCTGGCTATTCTTTATTTCATCTTGTTGGGTAATACTTTTAGATTTTTAATTGTTCATTTATCTGACTTTTCTAATATTAGACCTATGTTTTTGCAGAGGTTGCAATCCAAAGTATTAAAGCTAGTTGACATCTCATATGGTGGTGAAAATGGATTCAATCAAGCAATTGAATTGTCCACTGAGGTCCTGTCTAATGTGAAATTCATTCAAGAAAAGAAGCTAATAGGTATGAAGAAACACACATTCATTGTTGCATGGAACATAAATGCATTGTCAAATATACAAAAATTGTCACTTAAGTTATGCAAGAAAAAGAAAATAAAGATCTAGTATCCATATTATCAGTTTCTGTAGGAATTATCTTGTCCTTAAGGTTTAGTGGTTATCTTGTCCTTAAGGTTAGTGGTAATAGCTTTCTACCCAACATTTTTTGATGTTAGTTACAGATACAAAAATTCTGAATTAAAAATATTTTTAACACAATGTAATATTTGATCAAATTTTAACATCTGTTGCATATGCATATTGGTTTTTAGTGTTGGTGCTTCATATTCCTTGAGCTTACCAGAAGAAAATGCTATTGCTTCTGGTATTGGTGACTATATGAGTGCTGACTATATAACTTGTTACTAAGTCAGAACTCTATGCAAAAAGTTGGTGGTCACAAAATAAAAATTTGTTTCCCCATCCGGGTTTTTCAAATCATGTATCAGAACATTTCATTTAAACAGTACATACAAGCGTAAGCATTGTACAATAACTCAATTTTCAAAAGTTAAAAACAGTAGAACACATCTGATTTTTAAGGGAAGGCTATTCACGAGTAGATGCTAATACTGAAAAGTGGCACCTGTTTTCTCAAAATGAGGCGGTTGAAATCCTTATTGCCAAGCCATATAGAACATTATGGATGTCAACCAGCATTTTGAATTGTACTCAGAAGCAGATAAGAAGCTAAAATAGTACCTGGAATAAAGATGTAATATGCTACTGGGGATAAATGCCAATACT
Source organism: Pseudoxyrhopus heterurus (assembly GCA_032468235.1). Taxonomy (NCBI): domain Eukaryota; kingdom Metazoa; phylum Chordata; class Lepidosauria; order Squamata; genus Pseudoxyrhopus; species Pseudoxyrhopus heterurus. The sequence continues at coordinate 42,046 of JANHJO010006693.1, read as the reverse complement.
AATCAGATCATCACAATAGTAATTATTATACTTTCTGAGTGGGCTTTATGGGCAGTTCTACATAGAGCATAAGTTAGTATTAGTAGGTCTTCCTTCTGCATAGCATAACTGGCATAGCAATGAGAGTTAGAGGCTCTCCCGGCCACTATTTCAATCTGTCCATCAATCAGTAGCTCTTATTTACCACATCTTGTCTGACCCTAGTGGTAAGCTACTGTTGGGTATCGTCAGCGTATTCCAAACCAGACCTGGGTATTTTACGGCCCCTGGGCCATATTCAGTCTTTTAGCTATCCCTATCTGGCCCATGTGAGGTCAATCCAGGATTAAAAATCGAATATAAATAAGTGCACACAATGCAACTGCATTGCTTTTATTTTGAAGGTGATTACTATTTTTTTTTCCAATTTATTATGTGGTCTGTATGCAAGCCTAAGTAACTTTGCAGCCCTATTGGTTCAACTCTTTACTACAGTCCCACCCCCATGTGGCCCTTTGGGAGAATTAATTGCCCACCCCTGCTCCAAACAGATGGATGACCTTACCCAGTGACCTCATGTACACATTAAGAAGCAAGCGACAAGCGCAGCAGTTCTTATGGACCTAACATCTCACTGACTTTTCTTCCCTACAACCCTGTAGGACACCATCTCTAACTCAATCCTTTTAGATAGTCCAGAAAGTTTCTATGGTTAGTGCTATCAAAGATCACCAGAGGAGTGAATTGCTTCAATCCAAATCATCTATAACAGTGACCAGTGTTTCTGAAATTGGACTGAAATATAAAAGAATACCCTATAGTTGCCCATAATCATCCCCATCTACCCAAAAGAAGAAATTGTAAAAAGTATTTGGTGCTATAGTCATCTAGCCTCATTTTTTTGATCTGATGAATTGTTGTCTTCCTAAACGTATTTGTCATTATCTCCTAAACATATTTGCCACTATCTATCACAGTAATGTAGCCTTCTTGGCCAAATTAAGTTGTTTTTGTGTACTGAGTTAAAATAATCATGTTTTATAACCGCCCTCTCTCTCTGGTTTGTACTAAATGTAGGCCGATACTTTGATGAAATCAGTCAGGACACAGGGAAATATTGTTTTGGGGTTGAAGATACTCTAAAAGCCTTAGAAATGGGAGCAGTAGAAATCCTGATAGTTTATGAGAACCTGGATATAATGAGATATGTACTTCATTGCCAAGGCACGGAAGGTATGTGATACCTATCGCTTTGCTCTTACGATTTCAAGAATTATTATTTGTAGGTCAGTTGTAGGTCACTGTAAATGTTTGCATTCTTGCTACTTTTATAAATGGAAATCCATAGATTCTGACAGAAATAATTCTTGTGACATTAGTTTTACAAATACATACCTAAATATCAGTGTCTCAAAAAGCTTATAAATGTACATAAAATATTATTAAAGGTAATAGATGCATTCATTTTAGAAAATCCTTTCGGTAAAGTGGTAACAAACATGCTTAAACATTCTTACTAGATGCTTGTATTTGAATTCACTTGTATGGGTAGTCTTCGACTTAAAACCATAATTCAGCCCCAAATTTCTGTTGTTAAGCAAAGCAATTGCTCAGTGAGTTTTGCCCCATTTTATGACTTTTCTTGCGACGGTAAAAAGAATCACTGCACTGCAGTTGTTAAGTTAGCAACATAGTTGTTAAGTGAATCTGGCTTCTCCATTGACTTTGCTTGTCAGAAGGTCACTAAAGGGATCACATCACCCCAGGGCACTGCAACTGTCATACATATGAACCAGTTGCCAAGCATTCAAATTTGATCATGTGATCATAGTCACAAGTGTGAAAAAATTGGAAGTCACTTTTTTCAGTGCTGTTGTAACCTTGAACGGTCACTAAACAGATGGTTGTAAGTCAAGGACTACTTGCATGTGTACTCATTGGATGTGATCCATGCAGGTGGCTCTGATTTTACAGCGATTATGATCAGAACCTGTCTGGTGGAGATACGTACAGTTATCCTAATAGTTGTGGCTTCATTTTCCTCAGCTATTGTGTTACATTCATGCAAATGTATCTGCTATCTGAACATATAGGGGACAGTTAATATTTGCCTTCATCCATATTAGATCTAGAAAGGAAAAGACTATTTTCCAGTAACAAACATATGTGGTAGCAAGATGAAAGTTCTGGAAGAAATTACTCTGTTCTTTCATGTTTTCTATTGTGGGACTCTTCCATGGTCATTCAGTAGTTTCAGTTTGTCTGCTTTTTTCCGTGCTTTTCCACATGCTTATGCCATGTACTAGTCATCATATGTGACATCCCTCTGTATTTTCATAACAATCTCTTCTAGAATATTTCATACTCATCTATTGGGTTGCAGTTTCTTTTTGAATACGCAAGGAAAAAAATTTGGAATTTGCGATCCAGTTTAGTCAATAGTGATGTTCTGCTTTTCCTTCTAGAAAAATAAAAGGATATCACTGTCTTCTGTATTGGGCATTGTTTACAAATATGTTCGTTTCTCTTAAACTGGTGAAAGCAAAGCTGAATGCTTTCTTCAAGAGGATAGCTGATATCCATATAGCTAGTAATTTTCTCCTGCATCTTCTTTCTTACTTAACAAACAATATTTACTATCTTTTTTATGTCAAAGTAGAGTGTGAGATGTAAAGGACCACAACTGCTCCCCAAAATGAATAGATTCTTTAATCTGTATTGGTAATATTTTGTGTAATGCTAATTGGATAATCTGATTTCACTCTAGGAAATTGTGCTATTAATGCATATTATGCTTCCCCCCCCCCTCCTGCAGAAGAGAAGATTCTTTATTTGACACCAGAACAAGAAAAAGATAAATCCCACTTCACAGATAAAGAGGTATTTGTCAAAAGCTGTGGTTTATTTTTTTCCCCACCTGAGACATTTTGATGATCATCATTTCAGTGGAGACATCCCAGATAAATCATAAGAGAAGAGTATGGGATAGTTCATATAATTGTATTCTAAGTCCTTTAAGTTTGTGCTGGAATGGAAATTAATGTAGTAAAGAATTGTGTTTAGCATTCAACAATACAGGCAATACCAATCCTCTCTCCTAGATACTCAAATTGTATTAATAAGCCGCCTAGCGTCATTGAGATGGTGGCTATGGAAATTAAATAAATGAATAAAAAATAATTACCTGCATTTCTTCAATCCAGTCTTCAGGAAAGGACTGGAAGCACTCCTGCCCAAGCACGCTGTTTCTAATAGTCATGCTGTCTGTCATGTGATCCCTCCAGTGGTATAAGACAGTGGGGGCCCCTGTGCTCTTCCTCCTTGCCTTAGTAGGCAAGAGCAAGGACATGAAGCAATGCCCTTGGAATGAATTGTTTTAGAAAATTGCCATTCGAAAGAAAACCAGATCGATAGGTGTAACAGCTTTATTTCTTTTCTATGCCTTTAAGAATTATTGAGCCTTTGCTATTATCTTTTATGATGAAACCCTGGTTTTTAACATAACTTTTAGCAGATGCTGCTGTATTTAAGGGTTTTGCAGAATCCCAGGAGAAAAATGGGAAAGTTCTTATAATAGAGCCTATGAAGTCTGTTGTGTTGTCTACAAACAAGTGGTTGGCAAAAAACAGTCATCTAGAATTATTTAAAAAGTTTACCAAGATAATGGAGACAGTAAGAGAAGGGAACTGGCTTTAGGTTCCCACTAATCAACAAAATACCCTTTTTTGTTCTTTTGTTCTTTCTCCTTTGGCAATAATAGGGCACAGTGGAATTAGCAATCAGATAAGTCTCTAAAGGTGATGGTTTTTAAATCCTATTGTTCCAAACTATTTAGGATTCTAAAGGGGATAAGTAATATCCTGAATGAGGCCCTGATAGGGAGATATTCATATAAATGAGATAAGTAACATGCTGACAATTCATTTTGATGGGATGATGCTAGGTTTATACTATGAAAAAAATGAATGAAAGGCATTATTATGGTTATTTTTTATTGCATGCTTCTTTATTTTGGCAACACAATGCTCTGTGTCTAATGATATAAATATTGATAGTACATTGCCTACTGATTTGAAACATAACATTGCTAACAGGTACACTTCAAATGTTGTCTCTTTTAGACGGGACAGGAGCATGAACTCATAGAAAGCATGCCTCTACTTGAGTGGTTTGCAAACAACTACAAGAAATTTGGAGCCACATTGGAAATTGTGACAGACAAGTCACAAGAAGGATCCCAGTTTGTGAAAGGATTTGGAGGGATTGGAGGTAAGTGGAAAATGAAAACAATAGAGTCCATTATTACTATGTGCCCTTCATTGTTGTGTCCCAGTTGGCAAGATTGTCAATCTCACACAATTTCAATGGAGAATGCTAAAATCCTGTGAAATATTAATTATTTCAACAAATGATTGTTTATTTCAGCATTTATCATGTTTTACATTGATAGAATTTAGTTTCTATCAATATTTCCTCATTTGGCAGATGGTTACAATATATAAATATACAACATAATGAATAATGAAATTTATTTTCAGGGGATTCTTTATGCGGTCTTTTGATCGTTGCAAGTTGCATTGACATGCTTTAACCTCTTGGTGGATTACTGCTCACAAATATGCTTGTCCACAAGAGGAAGAAAAACTGGTGTTATATGACTCCCAGCTTTTTCAAGAGTGTCCTTGATTTATGTAGTGATTAAAGATGATAATATAAATATGCCTAGTGTAAACAATGCAATAAGAATTTGAAGCAAATTACCACATGGAGAATGTATGTTTATAATAGTTCCATAATTATCCCAATAATTATTGTCAGATAATTTTAGGCTTCCTGTACATCTGATAGCTGGCAGACTTCCTTGACAATCTTTGCTTGGAAGTACATTCATTGAATTTAATGAGATTTGTACTGCAATAAGAATAGTTATTGCTGAGTGCTGGGATAGATAAGATGTAATTTCTCATTAAAGCAAGCGTCTTTGATTGATATTAAGGTGCACTGATCAATGTGGTAAAGAGATTGAGCAAAATACATTAACAATGTACAGTTAGTCCTTGACTTATGATAACAATTGAGCCCAAAATTTCTGTTGCCAAGTGAGACAGTTAAGTGAGTTTTGCCCCATTTATGACCTTTCTTGTGACAATTGTTAATCACTGCAGTTAAATTGGTAATACAGTTGTTAAGTGAGTCTTGTTTCCCTATTGACTTTGCTTGATAGAAGGTCACAAATGGTCACATGACCTGGGACATAGCAACCGTCAGTTGCCAAGCATCTGAATTTTGATCATGTGACCATGGGGCTGTGCAACAGTCATAAGTGTGGAAAAGGGTTACAAGTCACTTTTTTCAGTGCTGTTGTAACTTTGAACAGTCACTAAAAAAACTGTTGTAAGTTGAGGACTACCTGTACTAAAAAAATGGTGAGAAAGATGGCTGGCATTAGTGAGACATCAGTGTGCTGAATGCATGTGTATTCTGATATGAAAACAATATTGTGGTTTGTAAGTGTACCTTTATGTATGAATTAGACTGTTTTTATTTAGCATAACTAAAAATAATTTCTTTAGCATAAGAGCCGCGGTGACACAGTGGTTAGAGTGCAGTACTGCAGGCTACTACTGCTGACTGCAATTGGGCAGTTCAAATCTCACCAGGCTCAAGGTTGACTCATCCTTCCGAAGTCGGTAAAATGACCCAGATTGTTTGGGGCAGTAGGCTGACTCTGTAAATCGCTTAGAGAGGGGCTGTAAAGCACTGTAAAGCGGTATATAAGTCTAACTGCTATTGCTATAACCCTGCTGCTTTAACCAGAATGAAGATTGCCACATTATCTGCTCTTACTGATTTTGACAATGCTATCCTTGTTCCATTATGCACTGTAAATGCCAGATATTCTCTGAATTTGGGGTAATGGTTAGACATAGTTGGTGGATTGAAGAAAAATGCAAATGTTTCCTTATCTTCTGTAAAGAGAGGTGAAAATGTTGTGTGTGGATATCTCCAGGAATAATATTTAACATAGGTGATAATTTCACAGCACATTAGTTGGCACACTATTTGTTTACAGTAAGATTGCAATAAGAATTTAAGAATGCTTTCAGTCATTTGCTACTTTTGACAATTGTTATGTAGTCTACTTTTCTGGACAAATATATGCTAGTCAGACTGGAACCCAGTCACTTTAGACTACACTTTAATCCAAAAGTAGTTTGCCCTGTGATTTCTTGCTTTCCTGTCTCAAGTTAGACATTCTTTGTCAGTTCCATCCCATAATAGTGAACTGCATATTTCAGCAGTTTTCCGAGATGTAGTAAAGTTTGTGAATATACTGTTGAATTTTTAAAAATATAATTGACGTAGAAATGGATGAGAAAGTTGGTTAAAACTGAAATGTTATCATGTGCTGCAAATCAACACTTTTTAGAAGTCAGATTAGTGGCACCGCTCTAACGTGAATTCTTAGTGGCAAACTTGTTTGAAGCCAACAATTTAAATTTGAGATTTTCTCTTATAAGTTTTAAAACAGTGTGTTCTAATATGAATAAAAATGTTCAACACTAGTGGGAAGGAAATAGTCTAGTTCAGTACTTTGGTACCAGAAAGCAGGTTTTGTGCTGAATGTTCTTCATAAATAGGAAATATTTATAATATCTTCCCTTTAACATTTATTTCCAAAGGTATCTTGCGGTACCGAGTGGACTTCCAGGGAATGGAATACCAAGGAGGAGATGATGAATTTTTTGACCTTGATGACTACTAGGTAGTCGGCCTGGGTCTGGCAAATGTGCCTCACCCCTCCAGCATCCAACCCAAGGAGAAAACTCATGATGGAAAACAAAACAGATCCCTGCCTTAGAATTGGAGTATTTCCAGAACTTTATCCAGAACATCGGGTTTCAAAAAAAGAAAGAGAAAGAAAGCAAACCCTACTGATTTGTCATAGTGTCAGTACAGCAGCACTCTACTAGATTTCTATAATGCCATTTGGACTAATTAAAAAAAATCCCAGTTTTTACTTTTACTTAATGGTGAAATTGGTTGCTCTTGTATTTTATGAAAATGATTTTTTTAACCTTCAGCTACATTAACTGCTCTCAACCTTCATTTGAAACAAAGTAATTATACTGGTTTGTTTCTTACTTTGATAGGAGGAAATTTATTGCTGCTTTTTGCAGTGATACGACCCATTTACATGGCGTTCTTGGCTTAGACTGCAGAAGAACCATCTTAGGGAGACCTTGTTCCTATTGTTCCCAGTCTACAGTGGTGGAAGTAAAAGGAATTAAACTCTCTGCTGTGCCAGCTTTGAAAGGTGTGACTTTAAAATTGGGAGGTCCACCTATTTCATTCTTAGACTGCAAAAACACTGTTTGTATAAATCAGGAAGTGTGTTTCATTAAAGAAAATTGAAGTGCCAGGGTCTCAGCAGGCTTAACCGGGATTATGAGTTGTGTGGCCTTCACTTTTCCCTTTTGTCAGTCAATAAACAGTTTCCACAAGCAAGCTAATACTGCTTACGCTTGGTTCTGTACTTTACTAGGTTTTTTTTTTTATGTTTTGCTTTGGGACTGCATAAGCTGCCTTGGTGAATCAACAGCCAACATTCACAAACTGCTTTAAAATGCAATTATCTAGCAAAATGTGACCGACATAAGCCTTGGAACTGGTGGCTATGGAGCTTCTGTAGAAATAAGAAACTTTTTTTTTAAGAAGTTAGGCACCAAAGATTCACATTCAACACTATGGCATAGTTCATGCAAGGCAGTTAGCTCACTTCCCTGCATTCCTTTCGGACTGGCTGATTTTCGAAAGGTACTCTGTTTTTTTTAATGCCTGGCTCTGTTCTCATTTTCCTTATCTTTCTTGTGTTGGTCAAAGACTCCCAACCTGCGAACATTGTATATCGTTCCAAATCCTGCCTCACTTGAATTGAAGGGAGAGTTGTCTTAACTAAGCCTTCTCATCACAGTATATACTTAAAAAGGTCCAAAATGACTTTCTGTCAATGTGAGCAATAGAATTTGTATCTTTTTATAACTTGGCAAGCAGGCAATGCATGTGTTTGCCACAGAAAGTTTTCACATTGGGTGGAATCTCTTAGGGAAGCTCTTTATGATTATGAATATTCAGACTGATTTGCCGAAATTGTGATCACAAGCATCCTTAAGCTCTTCAAAGCAGCATACTTTGATTTTGCCATTGTAAATGGGTCTGCTATGACATGACAAGAGCAGAAAAATTGGGTGTAAATTTACAGTTTTGAATATACTGCTTGTTTCACATTTAGGGTATGCAGCTCCTTTTTTTTTTGGTAGTTTTATTTTTACTATTTAAGTTTGGAAATGATGCCAAAATTTTGTATCTCTTTAATCAATGTGTGATCTCTGGTGGTATATATTGCATTATATATTGATGTATATATCAATATATACTAATATGTATTACACTTAACACAAACACATTAAAAGGATGAGAATCCTAGCCTTTTGCATACTACGTAGCCTCTTCAGAGAGCTCCCAAGCAGTGATATCTTGGTGTTGTGATGTACAGAAATGGAGAAGAGTATTAAACCATATTTAAGAATATATTCTGGATCCTTGACTTTATTTTACTTGGGGAGGGTTGCAGCATTACCTGCTGCTCATCAAATTGCTTTGATTTTCAATAGAATACTTGCTGTTTTCAAACATGCAGTTAGCACCTTATCCTAAACACTGACATGGATAAAAAGGGGAGGTGCTTTAAATCACCATTTTATTTTTTGCAATATAGCTCAGATCGCATCAAATTTATACTTTATATCAGGAGTAAATTGTTTAATTCTCCAATCTTAATAACCATTTTTAATGTGCCACAAGTGTCTTAAAGTTACTATGCAATAGCACAAATTTTTGAGAACTAAAAGTATAAGATTACAGCTACATGATTTTCCATCATTGCTAGGGTTTCTTGCTGAGGGTTAACATACAGTTAGGTCCATAAATATTTGGAGAGAGACAACTTTTCTAATTTTGGATCTGTACATTACCACAATGAATTGTAAATGAAACAACTCAAATGCAGTTGAACTGCAGACTTTCAGCTTTAATTCAGTGGGTTGAACAAAAAGATTGCATAGAAATGTGAGGAACTAAAGCCTTTTTTTAACACAATCACTTCATTTCAGGGGCTCAAAGGTAATTGGACAATTGACTCAAAGGCTATTTCATGGGCAGGTGTGGGCAATTCCTTCATTATGTAATTATCACTTAAGCAGATAACAGGCCTGGAGTTGATTTGAGGGGGTGTGCTTGTATGTGGAAGATTTTGCTGTGAACAGGCAACATGCAGTCAAAGGAGCTCTCCATGCAGGTGAAACAAGCCATCCTTAAGCCGCACAAACAGAAAAAACCCATCTGAGAAGTTGCTACAATATTAGGAGTGGCAAAATCTACACTTTGGTACATCCTAAGAAAGAAAGAAAGCACTGGTGAACTCAGCAACACCAAAAGACCTGGATGTCCACAGAAGACAACAGTGGTGGATGATCGAAGAATCATTTCCATGGTGAAGAGAAACCCCTTCACAACAGCCACCCAAGTGCACAACACTCTCCAGGAGGTAGGCGTATCGATATCCAACTCTACCATAAAGAGAAGACTGCATGAAAGCAAATACAGAGGGTGCACTGCAAGGTACAAGCCACTCATAAGCCTCAAGAATAGAACGGCTAGATTGGACTTTGCTAACAAAAATCTAAAAAAGCCAGCACATTTCTGGAAAAACATTCTTTGGACAGATGAAACCAAGATCAACCTCTACCAGAATGATGGAAAGAAAAAAGTATGGAGAAGGCGTGGAACAGCTTATGATCCTAAGCATACCACATCATCTGTAAAACATGGCGGAGGCAGTGTGATGACTTGGGCGTGCATGGCTGTCAGTGGCATTGGGACACTAGTGTTTATCGATGATGTGACACAGGACAGAAGCAGCCGAATGAATTCTGGGTTGTTCAGAGACATACTGTCTGCTCAAATTCAGCTAAATGCAGTCAACTTGATTGGGAGGCGTTTCATAATACAATGACCCAAAACATACAGCCAAAGCAACCCAGGAGTTTATTAAAGCAAAGAAGTGGAATATTCTTGAATGGCCA
>JANHJO010006693.1:11006-22703 GCA_032468235.1 Pseudoxyrhopus heterurus | reverse complement strand
CACTGAAAAAAGTGACTTATGACCATTTTTCACACTTATGACCATTGCAGCATCCCCATGGTCACATGATTTACATTCAGATGCTTGACCCCTGGTTCACATTTATGACGTGTACTAAGTATGCAATGCAGTGTCCTGGGATCATGTGATCAGCTTTTGTGTCCTTCTGACAAGCGAAGTCAATGTAGAAGCTAGATTCCTGTTCTAACTAAACAGTTACAGTGTTTCACTTAACAAATGTGGCAAGAAAAATTGTAAATTGGGGCAAAAGTCACTTAACAAATTTCTCACTAAATTCTGGGCTCAATTGTGATCATAAGTCTAAGACGACCTGTACTTGGATTGTATGCATCCAGGAAAGCTATTGAATAGAGCCCTCTAAAACATTCTGTAAAAGGCTATTTTAATGTGACTACAAGATAAATTATTAAATGAGTAGGAAATTGTTGTTCTAATAGTATTTATTTCTATCTTAACTGTAAGTGTTTTTCTTGCTTCTTAAAAGATCTCCAGTTCAGTTTCTTTAAATCTGTTTATCAAATTTAGAGGCCACCTATTTCTAATGAATCTGGGTACCTTAAATTTAAAAGTTGAAAAAAGACCATAAAGTCCTCCCTCCCCCAAATCTTTTTTTTAAACTTTGGCCTACTTTTTATTCATGGAAAGCCCAGTAGGCAGAAAAAAAAAGTTATGCAGTAGCACATTGTCTAACTTTGAGTATCCCAGGTAATACATGCATGGTGAAACCTTGATTTAATGGATCGTTTAATAGGGAGTGGAGCTGTGTGTTAATCCCAAAGGTCAATTACATCTGAAAGTACATCATTTGCAGCAATTTACATCACTTATATAATACATACGATGTAATTTAACATTGATTTGCATGAATCATCTGGACTACTTTGGATACTAAGGACTTAAACATTATTTCAGGCAGATGTCTGGTTGAAGATTTTGTTGAATGAGGACCTGTTAAATCGATGTTTTACTGTACTGTTGCTCTGAGAACTAGCAATGTTAGTAGTTATGGTGCTGGAATAAGAGCAGAGAACTCCTCTGTTAGGCATGGTGGCCAGCTTGATGATGTTGGGCTAATCGCTTCCTCTCAGCCCAAAACAATGTCAGGCTCTGCAACAAGACTGCTGAAAAACCAATGATAAGCTTCCCAATGAGAAGAAAGCGAATCTGGTTTAGAACAGGTCCTGTGACTGAGCTGGAAACTAGTAGTATTTATGTAGCCTTGTCTACTAGTTTTATGTTGTGTGTTAATACTACTTTAAAATAACATGAAGATACTGGCTGGTTGTGAATAAGCTAAAAGTTCTCCACAAATACTAACAAACCTCATGAGAAGAAGGCATCTGGCAGTCTGGTTTCTCTGCTACATATAAATCCTACTACTGGAGAAAGATTTTCAAATTGTCCATATAATTCTATAATTTAAATGATAGTAAAATCCATCTATGAAAAGTATGTTTTTGTGTGTACATTCTTTTTCCTGTTCTGTCTGTCAGAGCCAAATATTGAGAATATGAAAGATTTTGCTATGACATTCATTTCCCTTAATTGCTTTAGTCCAGGGGTGTCAAACTCGCATCATCACGGCGTCATCATGTAACATATCGCAACTTTTTTTCCCCTTCGCTAAACTGGGCATGGACGTGGCCAGCATATGATGCATCCGGCCTGCGGGCCACGAGTTTGACAGCCCTGCTTTAGTCACAACAGAAGATAAGGACTGTGCCTGTGCTAACTTTAGAGTTTAGCAAATTATTGATTATGTACAGCAGGTGTGAGCAATTTATGGCCCTTCTAACATTCTGAAATCAGAATTAGATGAATTTTGGATAGTGCTTTTTTTGATTGTGTTAAGTACAGAAAGATGATTTGGCATTTCAGCCTTTAAAAATACCAAAATGGTTAAAAAAGAAAACCATAGTTGTACTGCTTCCAATGATATATCTGTATATGGCCATTTGTAACTTTCCAGATGATCAGGAGAATAACTAGGAGCCCAGTCCCACCTTAATTATGGTGTATAGAGTAACTCCTACTAAGTTGTATACCTTTACTCTAGTAGCTTTCAGTTCTCTCTACTGTCCAATCTTGATTTAAACAAGGCTTTCTTTTTTTAAAGGGTTTCTTTTATAACACATGGGGGTTAAATGTCTTTGTACCATTTCAGAACGATATGAATTAGTTCCCTGTGTCCAAAAAGCAGCATCTTTCCTCCTTGGCTTTTTCAGTTATAGCAGATTTCTTTTGAAACTGAGAGAGTTTCTTCCCTCAGAAAATCTTTATGATCACGTTCAAGTTAACTCTTTGAATCCTGGACATGTTCTACAGATTTGCTATAATAGTTCCTCTATTGTACTGCCAGCTGATAGTTTTGAAGAGTTATGTGCATATTTTTAGTCTCAAATGTAATACTAGATTTGTTTGTTGTACCAGCCCAGATATTAGGACGATGTCAGTTATTTGTTTCAGTTCATATGGATGGTGAAAAAAAAAACAAAATTGTTTGCTCTGGATTGGTTGATTCTGTTATGGGACAATGCAATTTCTTGTCTTTAATTTAGTTTCTTGTCTTAGATCCACCAATCCGTTGTTTCATCTGATCTAATGACTACTGGAATCCTGCTAGCTGTACAGGTTTCCTTGTCTTTCTAACAGCATTAGGTGTGCATATTGGGATTTCGTTCAAGAAAAGAAGTAGATACACCAAGCTGAAGATGATTGGCTGCTCTTTTTTGACAGACAAGTGTGAAAAGGAAAACCCATTCGATTTCCCATTCATTCTGGATTGGTGGATCTGAAGCACAGAAACAGAGTTTCAGGTAAGAAATTCCCTGTACTAAATAGTGTTACAAATGTCTTTTTTGGTTAATCAAATATGTTCTTCTGCATCAAGTTCTCAGAACATTAAAACTTATATGATGACAGGTATTCCCAGTATGCACTTTTCCACATGGGTGGAGTTTATCAGTTAACATGTCTTGACAAATGAAAAATCATTGGTGGGCTGTAAGTAAAATATATGGCTTTTTTAAATAATCAAAGAAAAATTTGCCAGAAAGCTCTACTTTTTGGCTGTGTAGTGTAAAGATTGAGCTGAATTTATAGTAAAAATAAGAATATTTACAAACTTAATGTGCATAATAAGTGCTCTTTGTATATCTTTATTTTCTGATGGAAGCATCAAAATAAGCAATTTTATATGCATGTAAATAAATTCCAAATCAGGGTTGCATATGGTTCTGTAGGAACCAAAGGGAGCGCGGGGGGAAAACCTTTGTTTTAAATAAATAATTGTGGTTCGTTGTTTTGTGAGCATTAACAAGTATGGTTTAATACAAGTTTACAGGAGCTCCCCAAAATTTATAGCACACAGCATTTTTACATTATCCTACTCTCTTGAAAGGTGTTCCATTATAATTAAATTTTATTTACTACCAGTTTTATTTTCACTGGTAGTTTCAACATTGCACATAGTCCATAGTTGTTGGACAGTTGTTTAACGGGTGAATCTTTTTTTAAAATGCTTTTCTTGTTTGAATATTCATGACGTTTTGGCATTCTTCCACAAAACCTCACAATATTTCATTTAGGAATACTACAATCTTTTAGAGATTAATGTTCTCAATAGATTTCAGTTATCGAAAATAGATCTTTAAACATTTTTGCAGTACTAGGGAAGTTCATTTCTGGTAGGTAGAAAAGGATCAAATACATCTCAGTGTCCACAGTTAGTGTTCTTAGCTGCCAGCTGCCTGCAATTTAGCAAGTTCAAATCTCTCCAGCTCCAAGGTTGACTCAGCCTTCCACCCTTACGAGATAGGTAAAATGAGAACTCAGATTGTTGGGGGCAATATGCTGACATTTTAAACCGCTTAGAGAGGGTTGCAAGCCCTGATTGCGGTATATAAATACAGTGCTATTGCTATTGCTAATGCTATTATGTGATATTCATGTAGTAGACCGTATAAATGAAAGGTTGGGAGCTTTGATATATAAGAAAGATGGCACCTTTCATTATTTAAAAATGACAGTTCTTTTGTTTAAATGGGCTAACTCAGATACAACTTTTAGAAGATTTACTCATAATCACATTTTACTGCTTACAGGAGAAACTGTGCTACCTGTGTTGAAAGTATTTTACAAGGATCATCTGGATTACTTACATACTTGGTATTGATGTTAGTATAGCATATGGCTCTTCTGTTGATCTCTAGTTGAAATTTAAGAACACTGTTAAATCTAAAATGTAAGCATTTCTTTTTGAAGAAAGGAAAATTGAAAAGGCATTGTATATACATTATATATTTTTGTAAAAATATATTTTCTCATATTGGTTTACCGAATAAAAATACCTCATAACTGGGTATATTAAAAAGAAACAAAATTGCTGTGTTATCCTTTCAGAAGAGCAGTATTTCTCTCAGGTATAATGGTTGACAGCCAAGTTTTGAAGTCATAAAGATGTGCTTTGGTCAACCTCTGCTATGAATTTTGGATACACCATTGCTTGTATGGATACGCCTTCCTCATGTCATTGGACTACTAAGAGTAGTATTCCAACAATTGACTTTTATCCTATATGAATAATTGGTGTTGACAGCAGGACTCCTTCCATTCTAATCCTTGAAGAATACCAAAGTTACTCTTCACTTGCACTTATTCACATACCTTTTACAAAATTAAATTTCTAAGATTATTATTGCCTTCCTGTCTGTACATACATAGGGCTAGAGCTTCCTATGTCTTTGTGTCAGTGTAGTTTATTTTATTATTTTGTTCAGGCAAACAGTTACACTGAAAATTAGTTTAGCTGGAAGAGGAGAACTGAGTAGGCGAAGAACAATGAATAGTATTTCAAAGAAACTGATAGAGGAGACTTATTGGTGAAATCTTAAACAAATGGATCAGCTATAATTGTGCCATTGGATCTCTGAGGAGTTGATAAAACCTGGTTTAGATAAATGAATGATACTCATATTCTTTTCTTTTGAATTAGCTATGTGATTGATTAAGAACTGCAAATAAAGGGGCTGGAAACCCACTGGCTAGGTTCATATATATGCAGCTGTGGTTTGTTTAAAATACCATTTGTTGAATAAATAACTTGGGTCCTGAGAAACTTAAGTAATTAGTTGCATAACTCTGGCTGTGAATTGACTGAATACAAATTATGGATACTGACAGTTACTGGTTTCATAAATTACATTAAAATTAGAACCAAGTACAGTTTAATTTGACACATGAACCCTGCCAGAAATTTCTTTGTCAGTGAGACCTGGTGTTTTTATACTAAAGGGAACTATGATAACTTATAGTTACTCAATGGGAAGTGATAGAAGTGAGTAGAAATTATGAAAAAGGATGGGTTTTTAAACAAATTGCTACTTGCTAATTGGTGTATTTATAATCTATCTCACATGTCACCTGCATTTACAAAACTATCCTTTCTTCCCTGGCCTTGCCTCAGCCTCTTTAAAATCACTCTATGCATCTGATAAAGTTAAAGTTCACAAAAGTTTATGCCTTTTTATAAATAAGGGGGCTAGAATCCCCTTTGTCAGTCAAAAAAGGTGCTACCAGGTACCTGATTTTGGCTCTCATATAGCTCTTTGTCTACAGTATCCATGTTGCAAAAGTTTATATTAGGTGAAAACTGAAAATAGAATAAAGCGCATTGTTGGCTTTATGTATTTTTCTTATAGTCTAAGTATACTTTAAAATTGATAGATATACTTGGATTTTTCACCCTGGAAGCTAAACGCAAGACAGATATTGAAATATACTGCTTAAAATGCTTTTTGCAGGAAATAGCCTAAAATATTCATATTGAAGTATTTGTGGCAGCAGGTATAAGCGTCTTTTAAAATGTAATGATGTAAGTATGCCACAGCATATGATTTATATAGGTATACCTTAAGTCACATGTGGATCAGAACCTTACATTTAAATTAACTGCAGTTGATCACGTTTACTGAGCCCAACCTGTGGCATATGGCTTGAAATTGGCTTTTCCTACTAACTATAGCTATATTTAACCATTGTATTGGCTAATTAATGTGAAAGAAAGTATATACATTATTGTACACCAGAGGACATAGGAGTTCATAAAATTTTTGTAGCATAGATAGTATATGTTGACTGTTATAGCATAATAATATTCTATTTTTAATGTATAACTTAATTTGTAGATTATTTGAATAGTTGAAGGGCCAAAGAATTTGGATTCGAAATTATACAGAATTAAAATAAAAAAGGACTATGGGTAATTCCAGAAGGATCTCTCCACGCTAGGAGAATGAAATTAAAATGGCAAATGCATTTCCTTATAAGCAGATTTAGGCACAAACACATATACTCACATATACCCACTCATGTGGGTACAACACAAACCGTTATGGAGTCTTATAAACTGCTAACTAGATAAGGGATCTTGGAAGGTAGGATGAATAGCTAAATACAGGTAATCCTCAATTTACAACAATTCATTTAGTGACCAAAGTTACAATGGCACTGAAAAAAAGTGACTTATGACCATTTTTCACACGTACGACCGTTACAGCATCCCCAAGGTTACATGATCCGAATTCAGATGCTTGGCAACTAGTTCATACTTACGACTGTTGCAGTGTCCCAGAATCATGTGATCCCCCTTTGTGACCTTCTGACAAGCAGTCAATGGGGAAGCCAGATTCACTTAACAGCCATGCTTCTAACTTAACAACTGCAGTGATTCACTTAACAACTGTGGCAAGAAAGGTGGTAAAATGGGACAGAATTCACTTAACAAATGTCTCATTTAGCAACAGACATTTTGGGCTCAATTGTGGTCGTAAGTTGAGGACTACCTGTAAAAACATTTGCTCATTGTGCATATCCTTAAAAAACACGACTTTCATACTAACGGTCTCATCCAGGAAAGAAAAGAATAAGCTACCATGCTTGAAACATCAAAGGTTATTACAGAACTAAAAAGAGAGACAGACAATTGCTACCAAAGCAACCAGAAATCTGAAACAGTCATCAGGTGTGGAAATAATACAGTTGGGAAATCTTAAAAACAAGATAAAATATAAATCGGTGAGGAATTATAGAAGCTTATAAACTCATAGCAAAAAAAAAGTGATCAAACAGATTTAGATACAGGTAGTCCTTGACTTACGATCACAGTTGGGACCAGAATTTACATTGCTAAGCAAGGTGTTTGCTAAATGAATAGTGCCCAATGTTATGACTTTTTTTTGCTATAGTTGAATGACAGTTGCTAAATGAATCTAGCTTGCCCCATTGACTTTGTTGTCAGAAGTTGGCTGGGAAGGTTGCAAATGGCAATCACATGACCCTGGGATGTTGCAATCATTGTAAATACAAGCCGGTTGCCAAAAGCCCAAATTTTGATCGTGTGTCTGCAGGGGCAGTGCAACCATTGTAAGTGTGAGGACATAATCAGTCACTGTTTCAGTGCTTTTGTAACTTTTGAACAGTTGCTAAACGAATGGTTGTAAGTTGAGGATTATCTGTTTGCAGTAAAGCTTAACACACAATAAAGCATTGAGAGGGGTTTTTTTTGTCAGAGGGAAGGATGAACTTCACATACTACCCTCTCTATACTGGCCCCTAGATATAAGCGGGTAGATGCTTTGCATTAATCTGCTATTTATAGATTTTTCAGGTAAAATTAGATTAGGGAAGTTTGATTCTAGAATTTATATGTTTTTTTTCCCATCAACAATGCTTCCAGTGCTTATAAGAACACTTTATTGTTACTAAGGGGTGATATTTTTTGCCATTTTTAACAGCATATATACACACGTATGCACGCATGTACACATGCACACATACACACATTTTTTTTATTTGGATCTGGAATTTTCTCCTAGGTCAGACTAGCAAAGATGTTATGGCTGCCTTCCTCCTTTTCATTGCACGTATTTGATCTATGTTGCCTTGACAAGTTTTGTTTTGGGCCCATTGTGATTTGGATGAATTGAAGGAAGGATTGGTGCAGGCTCTACCAACTTGGTATCTTTTAGATTTCTTGGGCAGGATTATACAGCTGCGATAACTTCCAAGGGTGGGTGGAAAGAATTTTAGTTTAATAACTACCAAGGATAGCAATTTGGGAAAGACTGGACAGGTGGGCAGTTGGCCCTGCCTTATTGAAGAAGGATTGGACATTTTCAGTTAATTATCTAGAATATTTTAAAAAGTAATTAAAAATAGATACTTAGGTATCAAAAGTTATATGGATAAACTTGAGCTTTTTTCTATAATTAGATTATGCTGCTCCGGTTGCAGCTCTTTAAGGGAGGATGTTTGATTTCTTTAGATCCATGTTTTCTATATTGAGGACAGATGAAGTGGGATTTTAAAAAGACTTCGTTACCTCTTCTTGAATATTTAGATATTACCAACCACATGGTAGCAACTGAATATGTGATAGCACAACTATTATTTGGCTTTAGATTAAGATGCACTCCATTTAACTGTCATAATTCGAAAACAAGCATTCCTATAGATTGTGATAGTACTATGTTATATATGTGTATATAAAACCATTGGATTGGGTTCAGATTGCCAGATGTCTACTGGAAAAAGGAAATGCTCTTTCAGTCAGTTCTTCTGTCACCTGCATTCTGTCCATGTCCCCCCTCCCAAACTTGCTATGAAGGTTTGAGAGGCCTTTTTAATAGCTGTGTTAAGTTGCACTGGAGAGGAAAGGGGAAATCGGCAAATATTCCTCCTGCTCCCAGTTCTATACGGACACCTATTGCTTCAATTTGATCCCTTTTATCAAATTGCAGTGCCAGTTGTAAACGAAAAAGTTTTAATTCAACTCTCTATAATTTCTTTACTCTGATTTAAAACATTGGCCTGTCTCACTAGTATTTTGTACACTGAGCTTTTCATGGCTAAAAGAGTCTGTGAAAGGCTTTTCAGCACAACCTGGGATCTTTTGAACATAGAGAATATTCTTTATCAGTGAAGTGTAAATTGTTGCATCAAACCTTCAAATAAATTTAGTCGGTATGGTAACTTCCACTGTAACAATTTTAGAAATGCAGTTTTAGAGCCAATTTGTTGATATTTGGGGGGATTGTTAAGGCAAAGCCCTTACACAACATTGATGCTATATT
Source organism: Pseudoxyrhopus heterurus (assembly GCA_032468235.1). Classification (NCBI taxonomy): domain Eukaryota; kingdom Metazoa; phylum Chordata; class Lepidosauria; order Squamata; genus Pseudoxyrhopus; species Pseudoxyrhopus heterurus. Next base: position 13,551 of record JANHJO010006693.1, on the reverse strand, counting down.
AATGCTATCTAATTTTTATCCTGATTGTCTTGTCATTTGTATTGCATCTTTCAGTGTTTTAATACATAAATTTAGGGAGCTTTTGAAGTTACATATGCTGCTATTTCCTGTATAGAGCCAGGATGCCCTTTTTTCTTTACCAGTAACAAACTATCAATCTCCTTTTTTAAAATTCAAGTTCTAGGACCTATATGAGGACTGAGCTGGGGGATGATATTGAAAAGACAATAGATGCATTTTAGCTCCCATAACTAAATCTGAAGTGATTTCCCAGTTATGGGAAAAGATGCTGCCATAACTAAATCTGAAGTGATTTCCTTTGTTTCATGCATTGGTATGTATGTACCTCAGGGGAACCCTAGAGATTAATCCTACAGTATTTGTGGGAGCGCATGTTGGCATGAATTGTAGAGGATTGTGTGCAGTAAGTTTTGACTCCAGCTCTGTTTCTGTGCATTATAGCTGTAACCATCTTTGAGCTTGCCTCATCATTTGCAAAGCAGCCTTTGGTGTATACTACTCAAGCTGCAACTTGCATTAGCACAAAAGCTTGTTTTTTTTTTTAAACCAAGTGGTTTAAAAACAGGAAAAACAGGCAACTTGTTTTGGGAAGAAACTCAAATAGTTTTCTTTAGTATCATCTTAATTTCAGAAGTTGTAAAAGTTTAGTATAGAACTGGAATTAAGGAGCCATGCTATTTATCACTGCACACATGTTGTCTTTAGGAAACCCATAAACCATCTTGTTATGCTTTGAAATCTTAGACTATGGTCTTGATAAATTGCTTGTAGAACTTGAATGTGATGGTTGGGTAATACAAGTCTTATCAAATACCTTTTTTAAAAAAAAATCGCAATAGAGATTTAAAACTGACGGATAAAAATAAAGCATTAAAATTGTTTTGCCCATACAGCAGATAAGTTAGTATGCCATAAATTGCTAATATTTCTGGATATTTCAGATCTAATTGTCAGTTGCAGTAACTCTTTTTTTTAAATAAAAAAACACGTCCTCATAATGACTCTACCAGACATCCACTAGAGTTATTTAAAGGTGTTTTCCAAAGGTCATCTTTCCACCTTTAATAGCACCTATGCAATCCAGTAATCATAAATATTTGCAGTAGTCAAGCTTTTATGATTAAGTGTATTAAATTTGAAATGTATTAATAGAAATGGTTAAAGAATCATGCTCAGCTGAATTTTTGATTCACCAGCAAATAATTTTTAGTATTAAATTTTAAATAAATATTTTATCAACAAAACATTGAATCAGATCCTTAACTAGACATATTGGAAGGGAAGAAGAGAGGCAATTACTCGGTACAAGAAGTTAGAATTCAGAAGAATGCCTTGAATTCCATTTTCCAAAGTTGGATTTTCACTTACTACATTTTTGAGCTGATGAATTGGAGGGATTAAGCCAATGGAAAAACAGTTAGGTGTCTTGGAGCCTCATTTACTAAGAAACTGCTGTTTGGCATTTTCTATTTTGCCAAGAAACATCAACAGGCTCCCTGCGTGGTATTAGATAGATTTAAGCCTCAGCAAAGTCCATTTGAAAAGCTGATCAAGACTGGAAGGATGAAGAACTTTCTCTCATGAAATTTCTAAGCCCCGAATAATGAGAGATTCTAGCCTCAGAATAGATCACCGTTCTTTGAAAAAAATAGTTTTTCATATCCCTAATTATGATTAACTGAAGATATAATGATCTCAGAGTATGATTGACTTAAAATCCAACCCCAACTTAGAAGATGGTTTGGAATGTGTAGTTCATGTATGCAATATAGATGCAGCATTCTGTGGCTAGGATCTTTTCACAATCTGGGATTTAACGTTGCCAATTGCATACTGTTGGTTAATTAGGTATGCATTTTAACATACTAATAAGTTACCTGCGTTCAGTAACTTGTGGCCTCTAACTGCTTCTTCTCTTCCTTCCTTTTTGTCATCCTGCAGTGTTCTGTGCCAAGGTCTTTGTGGCTAGGCTGCTCCAACCTGGTAGAGAGCATGTGCGCACTGAGATGCCTGCAGAGCATGCCCAGTGTCAGATGTCTCCAGGTGCCTTTCTTCTTTCTTGTTGTAAATGTGTTATGCGTATGCTGTGGTCATTGTTAAAATCTCTCTGGATTCAATTTAAATTGTATTAAGTCTTCTGAATGTTTTCTGTATGATTCTCATTAGTTTATGCAGGAGTCTTCCTTAAGAGGGCTCTCTATGACACACACTTACTCTTAACCAAAAATGGTAAGCATTTTGCTCTACCTGTTTCTTCAGTGCAAATGAAGAATGCATGTTGCCTGTGTTCATTTTGTGTGTTACATGCTGCAATTATTGGAACAATGGATGAAAGGTAGTATCAAAATCCTTACGTAGAAATAAGCAGGTAATTATTTCTATAAATCAATTTAATATATTGTATATACTCGAGTATAAGCCTAGTTTTTCAGCCCTCGAAAAGGGCTGAAAAAACCACCCTCGGCTTATACTCAAGTCAACTAATTTTCAGGGCTAAATTGATGCCTGCTGTCCGGGCATCAAT
>JANHJO010006693.1:0-10906 GCA_032468235.1 Pseudoxyrhopus heterurus | reverse complement strand
CGAGTCAATAATTTTATCCAGGTTTCCTGTGTAAAATTAGGACCTCGGCTTATACTTGGGTCGGCTTATACTCGAGTATATACGGTATACTGGTTTTGAGAATATGCTCTCTAATGTACACGCACACCCATATTTTAAACAAAAAGGAATAAGAGGCTGTTTTTTTAAATGTTAAATCCTTTAAATAATGATAACATAAAATCTGCTTGATTAGCCTGAATTTCTTTAAACTAGGAAATTGTTTTTAATTAAGTAAAGTTATTAGATATTTTGCTTTAAGTTGCAAATTAAGGTTTGTATAGAGTTAGGTTATTTATAAAAAGAGCTGAATTAGTAAAATATTTAGACTTATTCAGAGATTTGACATCTCGTAATTTTATCAATGAATTAATGATCGGGGTGCGTAGACATGTTTTTAATTAACTAAATATAAAAAACAAAGAAAATTCCTAAAATTCTAAACAAAGGGAGAAAGTTAAAAAATAGAGACATACAAAACATGCATTTACAGATATGCATGTTTCAATAAACGGAAGCCATGATTCGTTACAGTCATCCATGGTTGATTTTATTAAACAATTCTGCAAAGAACTGAAAATGCTTGGTCATTTTATGTAATAATGGGCTATTTTAAAATATGTCTAGTAAGCATTCTCTGCTGCGAATTGCATAGATCTCATTTGTTGAGATTTCACTGCACTGACTGAGTCTTTCCACAATGTGCCAAAGAACTAAACATTATTTAAGTAGGCAATGATATTGTGAATCTTGAAAGTCGACTCTGAATTTGTGAATGTAGCCTATAGGTATGCTTAAAATTTGAGGAAGAACTCCTTCCTCTTCCTCCATTATTGTAGAGAATTAGTTGTCGCAACAATTTATCTCAAAAATTATTTCCCTGAAGTCATCTGAAAATTCATCACTGCTTTCAGAAAAGTATGGGATTTAATTCATAAGGTGAACCTGAAATTGTCTGTGCTAGCTATAACTGTTTTTTGCAGATAATAAAGAGACTAGTAATAGTAGTAGAGTTTTTCTATCTCATCAATTGAATTTCACCCAGGTATTTGTAATTCTATTCTTAACCAAAGCAAACCCTCTCAGTTAATACTCATGTTCTTTTGTGAATTTATATCCTTGTTAAAACTCTCCATTCTCAACTGAAAGGACACATATTAGCAGTTCATCCTGAATCTTGTAATAAATACCATTGTTCAGTTAAACAGTACACACACCTGGGCAGACAGCCAAAGAATTTTTTTGAAGAAGTTACATGAACTTTCCAAAAGAGGCAGGTGTTTCGATACTTAAATTAAAGCACAGGAGTTTTGCTTAGTCAATGTAATTTAAGTGCCCCTTTATAACATTTTGCATAGTCCAAATATTTTTTATGTTGTTCTTTATTCTAAACTAAAAATAAATTCTATTTTTCAACAAACTTGAAAGGCATGTTAAAACAGTTTGTAAAAGTTTGCATCATATTGCTTTGGGTTAGTGTAGATAGTTGGTATGTTGGAGTATCCATTATAGATTCTTACAGTGAGCAAAGTCCATCATTACTAAATACTGCATTAGGCTGTTCTTGAAATGTGTGGAGTTAAATCAATGGAAGTGTGATATATGCTTAGAGTGCTGTGGATGGCAAACACAGAATTGGCTTGGCATGCATGAAAACTGTTTTCTATGGTTTTGCTTATAAATGATTTGTCCTTTTTAATTTTGTGGCTAAACTTTAGCTTTCATTACTGTACTACCTGCAAATTCATATGACATATTGGCAGAAGCAAATATAACCTCTTAACAAATGTGATTCTGTGATAAATCAGTCTGAGAATAATATCAGTTTTTTTAAAAACAAAAAACTACATTGACAGCTTCCTTTTTTTTTGTATGGTATAGAAAACCGTCCCAACTTTCTTTGTATGTCTGTGCTTAAACACAAATGGATTGTAGAATCAGAAATTGTAAAATGGACAGTATTTTCATTTCAAATAACACATAAATAAAATTCAAAGGAGAATCACTTCAAAATGAATGATTGGGCAAATAATTATCAGATGTAAGATGACATTTTAAATTGGTATGCTACATTTCTGATATATTGAGGTTGTGTTTTTCAAAGACAGGGGAAATACTTTTCGAAATAGGATATTTGTGGATGAACCTTGGTGGTTCTAACCAACAAATTTTAGATAGACTCTGGGGCCCAATTGAAATGTTTCAGAAGTTACATGTTGTGAAGAATTGATTGGATAAATCAAATTCATTTGGGATCTTTATTCCTAAATCTAAATATTGGTATTCTCTCATTTAATCTCTTACTGGCTATAACTTATGGGAGGCGAAGTATAACGTATTCTTAGTTGAACTGTGAAAGGGAGACCTCAGGATTGTGGCGCAGAGTTCACCAAAACTTTCATCTCCATGTGATGTGGTAATGAAAAAGAGCAATATTGGCCTAAAGAGTTTTTTGAAAGTTGGGTTGTTGGCCTAAAGTTACATTAGTATTAATTGTCCTGGAGGGATTGATCATCATAAGGAAAGGGTGGTAATGGTCATCATAAAATCCCGCTCGGCTAATCCTTTACTCGAGTGCCACATAGCTATTATTGGCCTCTGAGAAGAATCCTAGAAATTAGTCAGCTTTATTTTTCAAAAATGTTTATTGTTTATATGTTTGTAAGTTACTTTGAGAGAAGGTTGTTAACTGAAAGATGGGATGTAGACCATAGATACTAAATAAATGAAATGAATGGATCCATTGTATAATGCAGAAAAGTATGAATGATAAGGGAGCCAGTTTGGTGCAATGGGCTAGAAACCAGGAGACTATGAGTTCTAATTGTGCCTCAGGCATGAAGCACATGAAGGTGACTTTGGTCTAGTTCCTCTTTCTCAGCCCTAGGATGGAGATAGTAATAAAGCTAAGATAAACATTACAATCTTTGACTAACATGTACACACACACACACAAAATAAAATGTACATTAAAATGGCAATCTCAATAAGTTATATAAGTTAAAAAGAAAGGGGAAGAGTTGTAAACGTATGCAGAAATGCAGTTTTGTTGGGCGATTATGGTTGCTTCACTCTAGCAGCAGCAAGACAGAATTTGGCAACATTATGGGTGATGGTCATGGGAGTCCCAAGCTGTGAAAGGGATTTTTTTGATATTTACCATCAATAACTGCTGAAGGGAATGGGTTAACTCTAGTGAGAACAAATGCTCTGTAATGTCTAGAGACTGACAATTAGAGACTGATAATAATCAGCTGGCTTAGTGGTAAGCCTTAGTGCTAAGCTAATGCCAGCCTGTATCAAGGATCGTCTTCTCCAATGATCTTTTTCCTTGGTGGTATCTCATGTGTTAAAGAAGCCATAGAGTACAGCTTTTGTCAGATGATATCTTCCAGGTGAATTGAAGTTCTCTCTCTCAAGGGATGTCATGAAATGAGAATTTGTAATTTAATATAATAATCTTCCCTTTGGAAAATTCTGGTTGTTTTGGTTTGGTGCAAAGATAACATGATAAGAAGGTACTTTATTGGACTCTAGAGAGAACTGCAGAAAACGAAGGATTACTTAAAGGAGACAAATACACAGATTATACTCATTAATACAAAATGGAACAAAACGTTTTTAACAGTGGATGTTTTTTGTAGATGTGGAACTCATAGACTGAGAAATTAATTTTAAGAATAACATCATGGATGGATGATGGGCAAACACTGGTATGGAAAAACAACTTACACCCAATAAAACTGAAATCAAATTAAATGTGGCTTTAAATATGGTTTGCTGTAAGAATGGTATACAAAAATGATATACCGTAATTAATGGGTTTTTGCTAATTAGGAATTACCAATATGTCTTTAAGATTTTGTTAATACTGTAGTTAAATATAATTTATGTGAAGAGTGCATTTGTACATTAAGAGATGGTGATAATTTACTAAAATTGTATTTGTCATGATGAAGGTTAAAGTTGCTTTTTATTTTTTCTAATTTTTTTTAACTTTTTATATTTTTATATTCTTGTAGTTTGTATTGGTCATTTTATTCTTTTCTTTCTATTTTTCTTGTCATTTTTTCAGCACTTTTTATATTTTTGTAGTTGTATTTTTTTCCTTTTCCTATTAAAATTATTTTATTTCCAATAAAATTATTTGAAAAATATTGAAAAAACATTAAAAATTAATAAATCTTTAGAATAAAACTGAAAAAAAAGGAAAAAAGACAAGGACAAATTTGGGGGGGGGGGAAATGCATTTGTGATTTTCTTTACAGCAGTTACAAGTATAAAGTTACCTCTTACTTTCATTTTTTCTTCAATCAATTTATTCTAATCAAAACCATATATCATAAGTTCATTTTTTTCTATTTCATGCAAAATGTTTATAAGGGGTTTCCAGTCAGCAATAAACTTAGATATCTGTCTTTTCTCTGAATAAAGATGTTAATTTTGCTATCTCAGCAAGTCCCATAAACTTCATCCTACTTCATTTTGGGCAATGTTCAATCTTTTCAACAGTATACATATTTCTTGCTGCAGTTATCATACATAAAAACGAAGTTCCATGACTTTTTTCCAAATGTTTATTGATTCGTTCCAAAAGAAAAGCTTCTGGTATCAATTGTATTATAATCTTGAAGTTTTCTTGAATTAGGTATGCATTTTAGTCCAAAATTTTCTGGCTGATTTGCATGTCTACCAAAGATGATAAAATTGTTAAAATTTTCAAATACCTTTATAAATTCTAGAAATCTTTTCCAGTGACATTTATCAACAAGATGTCATTTTATTAAAAAAATTCTATTTAAAGTTATAAATCTTAAATTTTGATACTTTCAACCATGTATTCTCCTACTGTTGCATTTGTATATCCTATGCAAAAATTTTAGACCACTCCATCATAGATTCTTTCACTCGTTCTTCTGTTCAAATTTCAATAGAAGTTTATACATTTTACCAATAACTTGTTCATCATTTTTACTCAGACTCAGTTTTATACTGCTCAAAACAAAAAGTTCTTTTTTCTACTAAAAATCTTTCTACTAATTGTACATTAGAGAACCATTGACAAGTATGTCCTTCTGTCACCAGATCTCTTAATTTTATGTTCTTCCTGTCAAAAATTCTAATATGTCACGATAAGATAGCCCATTGTATTTGCTTATCATTTCTTTTCTATAAAATGTTTTTTATGCTGGGCACCACAAAGATATTTTCAGACATAACCTGGCTTTGGGTCTGAAGTCACTGTATCAGTGAGATGGGCAGTCTAGAAATTTAATAAATAAAAGTAAATAAATAAAAAGTTTAAAATGTTTGCTGTTCCATAAATATCCATGTCACCGAAATCTCAAGTCAGGACCTTTTAACTACAAAAGCCTTTTTTTTCTCAGCAAGATCCACTCTTTCATCCAAACTAAACAATAAGCTACAAACTATAATTTCAAATCCGGTAAACCTGATATTCCATTTTCTTTACATCTTGTAACATCTCACATTTAACTTGTGGTTTTTTTTTTCACATTTAACTTGTGTGTTTTTTCCTCCACCACACAAACTTTGATATATCTTTCTGCCAGCATTTAATTGGTACATAAGTTGTCAAAGCAGGTATTGCCTGGGACAACAGTAACGTTTTGTGCAAAAACTTCATCTGAATCTCAGCAATTCTCCCCAGCAATGGCAGTTGTATTTTCACCCCTCATAACATTCATTCTCAAGAATAAAGGATACCCTAAGAAAACAAAACAAAGTACTTTCAGGTGTTATGGTAAGACAGTGGTATAAGCAGCTATTCAAATTCCATAACGTGAAGATAAAGATGTGGTTAATAAGCAGAAAAAAAATTATCCCTCCTTTTCTGACATCCCACTTTTTCATTGTTATCCACTGTCAGGGTAGATAGTTTTCTGGTTTTATAGTTGGAAGAATTTTTTTTTTTTTAAATGGATGTATTGCTATGCGAAATCAATCATATATAAAATTCTGGAGTGTTTTGCCTTACCTTTAGAAAAGGAGATGATGCAGCATCAACCATTGTGCTAGTCCAGTTTCTACAGACTAGGGAAAGCAACAGACATGTTTGACATAGTGTTGCCTTGGGAGTCAGTCTCACCTTTCTTTACCTTGGAAACCAACAAGTTGCACCTGCTCATTGCAAAGCTTCTGGGGTTGGGAAAGACTGTTCTCTGAGACTGGCTTCTAATTGAAGCAGGCAGCCATTAGGCTTTGGAGCCCGACCCCGATATGGCAGCATCATATTTTATGCACAGTACTGCGCGGTGCTGAAGGACATAGCCTAGGTTTCTAATACATGGGACAGGTTACTACTGTACTACATATTAATGATATACCAAAGATCAGTTTACTTAAGAATTGGGAGGTGTAATAACTGAATATAACAATACAGTAGAACCTCTGGTCATGACCATAATTCGTTCTATAACTTTGGTCGTGACCCAAACCTAATTTTGCAAATTTGGCGCTTACAAAAAAATGGCACGGAAGGGGAAATCTGCTACGGGGGGAAAAATGTGAATTTTTTTGGTTGGAACCCGATTTTGGTTGTGGTCAGAAGCGTTCGTGACCAGAGGTTCTAGTGTATATTGGAGCCTTAGCAGAAGCTGTCTGTTTTAAAAATGTTAGCTCAAACCTTAACATTAAGAAGAACAAATCACAGATCAAAAACAGATGTATATAAAGTTATCATATGCCATATTTGGATACAAAGCAAACAAACATGCACCAGATCCTGCACGGTCATCATTGCTATACTTACCAGCAGCTCAGGGAGCTAATGAGAAGTACAGCAAGGGTACCCATGCAGAATCTAATGCATTTTAGCTTCCTTTGGATCTGAATACTACATACCTGTTCTGTTGATACCGTATATTCAGAAGCTTGGTCAAATGAAAGCATTAATTTGGGGTCAGAAAGAACCATTTGATGCTGAGAAAATAAATTAAGTGAGGTCCTTGATCCTCTGTGAGTTGCTTGTTCTCTTGCAGATGTTTCATTACCCAAATAGATAACATCATCAGTTTTAGGTGCTAGGGAGTGGGATTTGCTCTCTGTTTATATACAAGTGGCTTGTCCTGTCAGCATTGGTGGAAGTGTTCTTGATGGTTCCTGATTAGGCTGTGAATTAAGACATCCTACAAAGAGCTGTCTGTTTTATGATCTCTTTATATACTTTTACTGAAGGTATTTGGAGAAGGAACTTAGCCAATTATTTCAATCCATACAGAGGTTGGCATAGAACAGAGCACTATTCAAAGTATGTGACTCCTGGGTTATATAAATTATAAATTACAAAACTATAATTTTAAATTATAGTTATAAGATCCTAGAACATTGCTTTTGTATGACTGATCTTGTTGTCAACTGAACTACATTGCGTCAAACCTCCTGGCCTTAAGATAAAGGCACCCTAGTAAAGAAGTGCCTTCCCCCTCTTCAAGGTCCTGATTTTTTTTTTTGCCTTGTCATAGACGTTAATATAGTTGGATGCTATATTGGAAAAGGAAATTATTGCAGTTCTGTTTTATTATCTTCTACCTATCTTCCCAAAAATCATGGTTCACTTCTCTCATCTTAATTTCCATGAGAACATATAAACTATTGGTGTTCTATGTTTTATATGTGTGAATATGTGTGCCACCTTAGGGGTGAATAGATGAGTTCCATTAGTTCAACTATCCATAATTTTTTTCTAGATAACACTCTTTCTATAGGCTTAATCTCTCTATTCAGCAGCTAACAATTTCACTAGTGAAACTACTTTTGAAGATGATTTATTTTGCCTGTGAGTCAGTTTTTGATTCCTGGTCACTGCCTAGACAAATCTCTGCAATTTTCTTGGAAACGTTTATCAAAATTGGTTTGCCCTTGCCTTCTTCCTAGGGAGAGACTGGCGCAAGGTCACCCAGTTTCGTGCCTCAGGTGGAACAAGAATTCACAAGTCTCCCGGGTTCGAGTCACTATGTTAAGTTTAACCACTATATTAAACTGGATCAGTTATAGTGGTACAACTAGATTAGTTTTGGTGTAAAACTAAATTTACTGGCAACAATCAGTTTCTTTGATGTCAGCAAAACTTCCTCCAATCTCTTCTTGCTTTGTAATTATTCAGCAGTGGATATAGATTCTGTTTTAACTCTTCACTGCTGAAACTGAGTGTTTCCCTCAATTTCCATACTTTCATACCGTAAAAGAATAGAAACATCAGCAAAGTAGATTAATGAAGTAACTGAAAATGTCAGTGGAATAAACTAAAGGAATAACTGAGATATTTCATCAACCCTGTCTAAAGATACTTGCATTTGTGATTGGGAATAGAGGAAGAGGTGTCTTTTCCAGCATGGTAATTAACTTTAGAACAGGAAATATATTCTGAACTCTGATAATGCACATTGGTGGAAATCCAGAAAGGTGCCTAAATATTGATGAAACATTAAATTAGACGAGTGATTTCAGCATTAGAAAAAAGCTTCTTGTACAAAACATTGGCAGGACTGTATTAATTTTACTTTTTGTTTTTCTCATACCTTTTCTCCTCTCCTGATCTAATTTCCCCTTCTTCCCTCTTTTAAAATTAGACTTTAGATGTTTTGCTAAATAAACAGGACTGTAGTAAGTGTTAAATAACTATAAAGATTGGCCGAATCAAATCCAAAGAAAATACTTCGTTTGAAATGTATGACTGCCAGAATATTATGGGGTAATAACTGGTAGTTGTTCCACTGACCTACATTTGCCCATAGTCACTGCATGACAAAACTAGGTCAACTTCTGTTTTAGTTCTGTACTATCTCTTATCCCCTTTGGATCACATGAAAGTGAACAGACTTGTGTGGATTTTCCTATGGTGTTTTTTTTTTCTTACGTAATCTCTAACGTTACAAATGCATAGTTCAATACACAACAGTACAGAATCTACAGATCTAAAAACTGGATTTTCTCCCTTTCAGAATCCAATGCCAAGTTTGACTACAACACAACAGGCGTGTCCCATCTCACAGGCTTTTACTTAAATTTGAGAGGATTTTCCAGTGCAGTGGAAGAGCAGCAAGGTTGCAATAGTTCTGTAGGGCGGGCGGTTGTTTTTTCTCTGTTTCTAAGTTGATTTGGCTCATGTTTTCTGAATTCAGACAAATTAGGAAGTGTAACAATCAGCACAAGAAAATCTACTACAGTTAGCTTTTAATTTTAAAAAGTGTGATCAGTTTTCAAACTTGGATGAATGAAAATATTCCTAAATGATGTTTAGTTACTTTATTGTCATTATTAAGCTAGTGTAGAATTGAAGTCACGCGGGGAAATTCCTACTAAAAATGTTTGGCTGCTACCTGTCATCTTGAAGATGGTATAAAAGTATTTCCCTGGGGAAGTATGATACAGATAGCCGGATTATAGTTGAAAAGATACAATTTAGGATAATCCTTCCTTCATTTTCAGACTACCGGTAGTCCTCAACTTACAACCACAATTGAGCCCAAAATGTATGTTGTTAAGTGAGAAATTTGTAGTCCTCAACTTACAACCACAATTGAGCCCAAAATGTATGTTGTTAAGTGAGAAATTTGTTAAATGAGTTTTGTCCCATTTTACAACTTTTCTTGCCACATTTGTTAACTGAATAATTGCAGTTGTTGAGTTAGTAACATAGTTGCTACGTGAATATGGTTTCCCCATTGAATGTGCTTGTCAGAAGGTCGCACAAGGGGATCAATGACCTAGGACACCGTTATAAGTATGAACCAGTTGCCACGCATCCAAATGTAAATCACGTGACCATAGGGATGCTGTAATGATCATAGTGTGAAAAATGATTTTAAGTCACTTTTCTCAGTGCCGTCGTAACTTCGAACGAACACTAAACAAACTGTTGTAAGTCGAGAACTACCTGTACAGATAGAGGTACCTCTCAGGTTGCAACAGCAATTGGGACCAGGATTGCCATCATTAAGTGATACGTAACATCACATAACCACTTTGCTTAGCAATGACAATCCCTGCAGTTACGGTTGCCACCATAACCTCAAGACATGGGTTATTAAGCAGGAAATAGCAGGAGTTCCAGGTAAGGAGTGGGGGCTGCCACGAGGGTGTAAGGATATACAGGTAGTCCTTGCTTACCTTGTTCAGTAACTTTGAACTTAAGATGTTGCTGAAAAAGATGTATGACTGGTTATTAAACATGATTTACTTAACAGCCGCAGCAAAACTGACAAAAGTCGAGCATGGTGTTGAGATGTTTCATTTAACAACCACACCACTTAGTGATCGAATTGCCAATCCCAACTGCAGATGTTAATTTGGGGGGGGGGGCTACCTATGTATGTGTGTAATACACAGTCAGAGTTACATATATTGAGACAATAAGGTTTTTTTGACATTTGGCCTCTGTACACCACTATATTGAATTTGAAATGAAACACTCAAAATGTGAGCGAAGTGAAGACTTTCAGCTTTAATTCAGTGGGTTTGACAAAAGTGTGGCATTAATCATTGATGAATTACAGCCATTTTTGGTGGCTCATAAATGATGAAAGAAACTAACAATTATAAATATAAGGATTGTTTTTAATGCTTGGATGAAAATTCTTTGCAATTAATGACTACCTGAATTCTGAAACCCATGGACATGACCAAATGCTGAGTTTCTTCCTTTGCAGTGTTTTCCCATGCTTTTACTGTAGCTGCCTTCGACTTAATGATACAAATGCCAATCCCAGTTGTGGGGCTACCTGTAGTGTGTGCACACACACACACACACACACACACACATATATATACACACATACATATATACACACATACAGTACAGACCAAAAGTTTGGACACACCTTCTCATTCAAAGAGTTTTCTTTATTTGCATGACTATGAACATTGT
>JANHJO010006692.1:27055-37780 GCA_032468235.1 Pseudoxyrhopus heterurus | reverse complement strand
AGTTCAAAGTTGAACCGTTTGAAGTATTGCGCCCACCAGACTTGTTTAGGGGACAGTCTCTTGGGGGTTTTCAGCACCTCTAATTTTTTATGATCAGTCCAAACCTCAAAGGGTAGTTGACTGTCTTCTAGGAATTGTCTCCATGTGAGCAGGGCCCAGCGTACAGCATATACTTCTTTTTCCCAGACAGTCCATTGTCTCAGTCTCAGTGAGTTTTTTTGGAAGTATAAGCACAGGACTGCAGGTTTCCATTGGCATTTTTCTGCAAGAGGACTGCCGCCACTGCTACATCGCTGGCATTGGCTTGGACTACGAAAGGTTGCTCGGGGTCCAGATGCTTTAATATTGGTTCTTTTGCAAAATACCTTTTTAAGTGTTGAAAAGCTCATTGGCATTCTAAAGTCCAATTTAGAGGTAGCCCCGGCCTCAGCTTGGTAGGGCCACCCTCAGTCTTTATCAATTCTGTAATGGGATGGGCAATCTCAGCAAACGAGGGAATAAATTGGCGATAAAAATTTGTGAATCCCAGAAAGCCTTGCAACTGTTTCCTGGTGCACGGGGGTTGCCAGTCCAAGACCGCTTTCACTTTACCCAGGTCCATTTCCACCCCCTGGTTTGATATGCGATAGCCTAGGTAATCTAAGGCATTTTTATGGAACTCACATTTTGACAATTTTACATATAGTTTGTCTGCTAGTAATTTTTTTTGCCGAACCAATTTCACATGTTCTTCCAGGGTTTCAGAGTAGATGAGAATGTCATCTAAGTAAACAAGGACCCCCTTATACAGATGCTCATGTAGGTCCTCATTTATCAATTACATGAAGACCCCACAGGCTTCTTGTAGTCCAAAAGGCATCACCCTGAACTGGAAGATTCTTTTTTATTTTTTTTATTAAATATTTTATTATACAACCCATATTATACACTTACAATATTGAAATGACAGATCTCTCCTATCATCAGTTACTGACATCATTTCTAAAACAAAACATCCATTCTACAACATATTATCTACATTATACAATCAACATTTCTTTCTATCATCCCGTCTTATCTATCTGAGAGTTAAACTCTTTCTGGATTCTATTTCTTCTATCCAACCATTTGTACCATAAGTCCCATATTAGGTAAAATTCTGAATCCCCCTTGTCTTTTAGTATCTTAGTCAATCTATCTAATTCTGCAACTTCCATTATTTTGTTTATCAGTTTTTCTTCAGATGGTGTCTTATCCATTTTCCAATGCTGCGCGAATATTATCCTGGCTGCCGTGATTATGTGTATATAAAGATATAATGTGCTTTTATTGTAAGTGCCCAAGATTATCCTTAGCAAATACACCTCTGGTTTCCAATCCACCTGTTGTCCCGTCATTTCCCAGAGCCAGTTCTTTACTCTCCTCCAGTATTTCTTTGCTGCTGGGCACGACCACCACATATGGTAATATGATCCTTGTGGATGGTTACATTTCCAACAATTAGGTGTTAAATTTGGGAACATCTTAGCTAATCTCGCGGGTGGGAGGTGCCATCTATGGAGCATTTTGTAAGTGTTCTCTTTGTATGTTCTCTTTGCCATCGTAAACCTGATATTTCTTTCCCAAACTTTCTGCCATTCATCCAATGTAATTGTATGGCCAAAGTTTTTGGCCCACACTATCATCGTTTCCTTTACAACCTCATCTTCCATTTTTAGGTTTAACAAGCTATTATAGCATTTTTTTAATCAACTTTTCCTCCCCCCTAGTAATATTTTGTCCAGTTCTTGATAGTCTGTATATATCCCGCCCATTTCTATAGCTTTCTTATAGCATCCAAATTTTGATCACATGGCCATGGGATGCTGCAATGGTCATAAATGTGACAAAAGTCACTTTTTTGAGTGCCATTCTAACTTTGATCACTAAATGGAAGGTTGTAAGTCAAGGACTACCTATAATAAGACACTTAATAGACTATCAGACCCAAGCAAATTCAAAAGACTCATAGTGGCTTATAGCATTGCCAAATTAATATTAGCAAACATTAACATGGCAAAATTACAGCGTGTTATTTTGTAAGCAGCCCAGAGTTGTGTATGAGATAGGCAGCCATATAAATTTGTTCAATAAATAAATAAATAATAAAAGATTTAGGACAAACTACATAGTCTGGACGTAATGGTTCATGCAAATCAGAGGATTATTTCCTCAAAAAGCTTTATTTTACTCCATGCTCCAGCAATTAGAAATCCAGAACTAAACTATACGTAACAATATTAGCACTTCAGTCCCATAGGGCTCTTTGAAATTTATGGAGAGGAAAATAATCTTCTCTTCAAGTTCTGTCTACAAAGTGTTGTTTTTCCACAAGTAGGATGTTTGGTGGGAATAATTGTCTCTCTTAAGGTATTTATTTTTCTGGCTTCAACTATGGCATATGTGCAAAGATACAGTAAAGTATGGAGATGCTATCATTAATGAGTAGCCTTGAGGCATAGACTTAATGAAAGCAGGAGTGTCCATGTTCACAAACATATACAAGTAGTCCTCGGCTTGCGACTGTTTATTTAACAATGGTTTGAAGCCATGATGGCCTCAGAATAAGTAACTTATGACCTGTCTTCAAAATTGCAACCATTGCAATACCATGAAATCTCATGATGCTTGGCAAACAGCTTGTATTTATGATGGCTGCAATGTCTTATGTGACTGCAAATTGACAAGCCAATCAATTGGGCTAGTGGGATTTGCTCAACAACTGTGTGATCCACTTAATGACCACATGCTATTTGTATAACTATCACAAAGCTCTGTGACAAAAATTTGGTCCCAGTTGTGATCTTTAAGTTGAAAACTACCTATATACACCTATTGAATTCTTGCCACTGAAGGTTATAAAGTATTGGAGTGCCACCTTGTGGTCAATTAATTATTTTGGTTTTTAAAAAAGCCTTCCCTTGGGAAGAGAAATAAAAAAGAAAAGCACTGATTCACAATCTGGGCTCCAATATAAGTCATTCTGAGCTTGATCCCACCCAGCCCCTAGCCTCAGGAAGGGAAGGGATTGCCTCCAAATTCCCCATTTGCCTATTGCCACCCCCATCTCTGCCTCTTTGGTCAACCTGTATTGTGCCTTGCAGGCAGCAAGCAGCTCCCAAACTATGTGGCTCTAGGGCTCCTTGCCATACACTCCAGGAAGCTGTAGCTGCCTTAGCTCAGTCCCAGTTACCCTGGCCGCCCCTCGACTCTAACCCCCCTGCATTTCACCAGCCCAGCTGACCTTCACCGTCTTCTTGCTCCTGCTGCTGATGAAACATGGTCGATCTGGCTGGTGGGCCAGTCTGAAGCTGACTTCGCACTGCAAAAAAGAGAAGCTAAAAGCAGCCCGAGCCTCAGTGCTTTTTTTTTTTGCCATCCTACACTTTAAGACCCCTGCAGCCCTGCGTTCCACCAGCCCAGCTGACCTTCACCGTCCACTTGCTCCTGCTGCTGAAACATGCTCGATCTAACTGATGGGCCCGGCTGAAGCTGCTTTCGCGCTGCAAAAAATAAAATAAAAGCTAAAACCAGCCTAGCAGCTCCAGTGCACCAAAAGACTTTTTTTTGCCACCCTTCACTCCAAGATCTCTGCAGCCCTGCATTCCATCAACCTAGCTGACCTTCACCATTGACTTGCTCCTGCTGCTGACGAAATATGCTCGATCTGGTTGATGGGCCAGGATGAAGCTGATTTCTCCCTGCAAAAGGTAGAAGAAAAGCTAAAACCAACCTAGGAGCTTCAGTGCACTAAAACACTTTTTTGCTACCCTACAATCCAAGACCCCTGCAGCCTTGTGTCCCATCAATCCAGCTGACCTTCACTATCGACTTGCTCCTGCTGCTGACGAAACATGCTCGATCTGTTTGATGGGCCAGGATGAAGCTGATTTTGCCCTACAAAAGAGAAAAGCAGCCTATGAGCCTCAGTGCATCAAAACACTTTATTTTTTGCCACCCTATACTCGAAGATCGCTGCAGCCCTCCGTTCCATCAACCCAGCTGACCTTCATCTACTTGCTCCTGCTCCTGCTGCTGAAACATGCTTGATCTAACTGATGGGCCAGGCTGAAGCTGATTTCGCACTGCAAAAATAAAATAAAAGCTAAAACCAGCCTAGGAGCTCCAGTGCACCAAAAGACTTTTTTGCAACCCTTCACTCCAAGACCCCTGCAGCCCTGCATTCCATCAACCAAGCTGACCTTCACTGTTGACTTGCTCCTGCTGCTGAAACATGCTTGATCTGGTTGATGGACCAGGATGAAGCTGATTTCTCCCTGCAAAAATAAAAGAAAAACTAAAACCAACCTAGGACCTTCAGGGTACTAAAGCTCTTTTTTGCTATCCTACACTCCAAGACTCCTGCAACCCTGCTTTCTATCTGCTCAGCTGACCTTCACCATCTACTTGCTCCTGCTGCTGACGAAACACGCTCGATCTGGTTGATGGGCCTGGATGAAGCTGATTTCTCACTGCAAAAAAGAAAAAGTTAAAAGCAGCCTGTGAGCCTCAGTGCACCGAAGTGCTTTTTCGCCACCCTACATTCGAAGACCCCCGCGGTTCCATCAGCCCAGCTGACCTTCATCTACTTGCTCCTGCTGCTGACGAAACACGCTCGATCTGGTTGATGGGCCAGGATGAAGCTGACTTCGCACTGCCAAAAAATAAATAAAAAAATAGAAAGGCTAAAAACAGCCGGAGCCTCAGTGCACCAAAGCGCTTTTTGGCCCTCCTACACTTTAATAGCCCTGCAGCCCTTCATTCCATCAGGCCAGCTGACCTTCACTGTTTACTTGCTCCTGCTGCTGACGAAATATGCTTGATCTAACTGATGGGCCAGGCTGAAGCTGACTTCGCACTGCAAAAAATAAAATAAAAGCTAAAAGCAGCCCCTGAGCCTCAGTGTACCAAATCACTCTTTTGCATCATGCTGGGCCTGGCTGCTGGGCCAAGTGGGGGCTGGTTTCACATTTCAAAATAGGAAAATAAAATAAAATAAAATAAAGTAAAAGCATTCCCTAAGCCACAGTGCACCAAGTATTCAGTTCTTAAAGGAGAAAGTCAGAAAGTATTTAGAATTATGCTGACAGCATAATAAACTCAGTCACAAATCTATGAAAAAAATTCAATATACTTGAAAAGAATGTAATTCCTCTGAAACTGAGGAAAAAACACTTTTTTTTCAAGGAAGCAAAATGTGATAAAATGGTTTTAAAAAAGGGGACAAAGTATTGATTTGGTCTCTCGTTATTATTTGTGGAAGTTATAATTCTCTACAGATACATCCCACGAAATTTTTAGAATTCATTTATTTCTAGCACAAAAGTGAAACTTAGAATATACCTTATATATCCCTATTTCCTTCATTGGCCTCTTAACCCCAAGTCAATACTGTTAATCCTCCATAAAAGTACTGTACTTTTATGGTTAGAAAACCTGAAAAATTTACATCAGTTCAGTCTTTTCAACTTGCTGAGGAATTCTGGGCACTGTTGTCCTATCACATCTGAAGAGCATCACATTAGGGAAATCAGCAGAGATTACTCGTTGACATAAGGCCAGCATGCTAACAATCTTTCATTACCCTCATAATACTAACCCTGGTCAAGTTTGAAATCTTTGCTGTGAAACATGCTCATTGCCTCTAAATTCAGTGCACAGACACCCCGCATGAAAGCTTTTTTCATGGCATCTTCATAATCTTGTCTTTGGTTCTGCAGTACAATAATTTCAGATCTGGCCTCTTCAAGTGCACTATTTACCTAAACCAAGAAATAAAAACATATAATTAATGACAATTACATAGCATATTTGATAAAAGATTGAGGGGAGGGGAAATTGCAGTTAATTGGGGCTCCTTTAAATAAAAGAAAGAAGTAAAATGGAATCAGTACTGAGTTACAATATTTTTTTTGTTTGCAATATTACTGCTGCAATATTTTTGTTTCTTGACTGCTACAATATTCAATGTTTTAAAAAAAGAAGAGACATTATGTATATTATAGTAATGGTGTGACTACAATGGTAAATGGGATGAGTTCAAGCAAAATGGCTCCTTCCCAAAACTGTGTACCCTTTCCCACTAAGGGATGAGACTCAGTCTTGCACTCAAAAGGAAATCAGAAGTTTAGGTTGCTTACTGTTTCCTTGTCTTTTTGCTGCACTTTATGGAGCAGATAATCAAAATGTTACCTTTGCCTGCAATAACCCTATTTAAATTTTCCTGGAAGTAAATCCTATGGGTCCTTTCTCCTAAAGTGAAATATTGTCAAAACCAGTTTTTGTCGAATTTAGATAACACCTTTGAGTGCTATCAGACTTCTTTCCTCAAGGCTAAACATTCTCAAAATATTCCAAACTCCTTACCGTTTGAAGTTTGGTTTCATACTCATTGGTGAGTGCTTCACGCATAGATTCCACACTTGACTGAACAGTCTTGT
This sequence comes from Pseudoxyrhopus heterurus, assembly GCA_032468235.1. Classification (NCBI taxonomy): domain Eukaryota; kingdom Metazoa; phylum Chordata; class Lepidosauria; order Squamata; genus Pseudoxyrhopus; species Pseudoxyrhopus heterurus. The sequence continues at coordinate 31,322 of JANHJO010006692.1, read as the reverse complement.
CCATGTTTTTTTTCCATTTTGTATTAAAGCGGGATCGCCAAATTGCCCAGGCTTTCCTCAACAAGCCTAATTTATACAGCCGATCAGCCAGTTTGTTTGTGTACAACTGAAAGGAATGTCAGCAAAGCAGGTCTGAGTTTCACTACACTTTATTTAACTCTTCCCAAAACAGGATTCTACCTGTGCTATAGTTGTACCATACCAGAATTTGATGAAGAGGATAAAAAGTATTAAGTATATACTGCAGTATCTGTAAAACACTTTTATACTGTATAAACTATAATACAATTATAAACAAACCCTAACTTTCAGCATGAAATCAAACAAAAGCTTGAACTGTCATTGGTCATATTAAAATTCAGATCTTATGCTTTGTTGGCATTATAAACCACAAGGGATGAATAATGTTGTAACATTTTTTGTATTCATGGGATGATTGTAACAATTCTAAACAGACATAACATGACCCTAAAGTGCAAAACATCATTTTTAGACTGAATGCAAATGCAGTTCACTATGACAGATTATTTATAGAAAAGAAGATGAAGGATTCCACATAAAACTGTTAATTTGATCAGTTTTTTAAATATAGTTTTTCAAATGGGATTTTTAAAAAAAATCTTGATTAACATGAGCAAATCCATATATACCTCTTCTCTGGCCTTCTCTTTGCCCAAAAAATGCTGAAGTCGCCATTTTGTGAATTTTTTCATTAACTCTATCCTGTCCTTTTGTTTCTCAATTGCATGTGTTAGATTTGCAATTACCTGAACAAAAAGAAATTAGAAAATACATAAAGAACATTAACCATGCAATTAATTCTTTTGAACTTGGTCATTATAATTAAGCACGTACACCAGGGATAGAGAAATATTGGTCTCCAAACGATAATTTGCTGCAAAGGTAATTCTTAACAGTAACCAATAAGGAAAATGAGGACCATGTAAAAATTCCTCCTATAAATTAGAACTTGTTACCTCATCCTTTCTCCCTAAGGAAATCTCGTATGTATGTAGCAATTCCTTCAAGTTCTCCATCTGATTAGTCAATTGTCTCATATCGGCTGCATGCTTTTCTCTTTCTTGTCTCATCTCTAAGGTATGATGTTCAATAAAATGAAGTTTCCATTTCCTCAGCTCAGTCAAAACATTAGTCTTAAAAGAAGTGAAGGAGTTGTTTAGTAGAGAAATAAAGATTAGACTGAGTTTTTAAAGGCTGAGCTTTTAAAGGCTAAGGACACAAGTGGTTTTTTTTAGTAAAACATAGAATTGTTTAAGGTGTTGCACCTGAAATTTTGACAAACTTTCCATGACAGATATTAATTATCAATGCTATCCTAAGGAATATGCAAAAAACAAAAAAAATGATATAGTACTTTGCCTTCCTCTGGCAACTGGTTTGTGAGGAAAGTATACAAATAACATATTTAAGTCCCAAAACAAATGAATGACAATTAAGTAGAAACATTCTTTAAAATAATACTTTTCCATAACTGTCTGCTGTTTTAGTTAAAAAAAAAGAATAGCCTGAAAAATCTGATAAGTTAAATAAAATATTCTTTTCTGAAAATAGAAAGTAATTGTTTTTAAGCAAGATGTAGCTAGGGTTTAGATCGGAATATTATACACAGCAATAAATTAATAAAATATTTTGGGATTTTCTTCAAGGATGGAAATATCCATTTATAAAAGTTGAGTTTATTTTAAAAAAATTCTAGTACAAAAACATTTTATTTGAAAACTTGTCATATCCTATGTATATATTTGTTACAGTAGAAGGGAGATTTTGAATTCTCATTCAATGGCATTTTTCTAATACCTGCAAAATAAAGATATTAAAACCATTTTATCTCCTAGAACAAAGGAACAAACCACATCCAAAATTAAAACTTTTTTGCAACTGGCCCTAGAGAACGGCTTCTCTGAGATGGAAATTCCTTCACTAGTTATCGCTGTACAAAGTTAATTGAAAGTAACTACTCTTCTAAATTAAATAAAAGTTTGAACTTTGGCATCAGAAACATATGGCAAAAATTTGAAATGCAATAATTTTATTTCAGGGGAGCTAAGTACATACGGAGAATCAGTTTGGTATAGTGGTTAAGGCAGGAGATTAAAAACCAGGAGACCATGAGTTTTAGTCTTGCCTTAAGCACAAAGCCAGCTGTGTGACCTTGGGCGAGTCACACTCTCTCAGCCCCAGAAGGGAAGAAATGGCAAACTATTTTTAAAATTTTGCCAAAATAACTCAGGCAGTTGCCAGAATTCAACACTGATTCAGAGACGCATACACACATAAAGTACAAACAAGTCAGTTCCAAGAAGATAGGCCTCCAACAGTCTTATGTTTGGAATAACCAACATGTGCATGGACTTAGGGGAGCGTTTGTTAATAGATAGCAGGAACACTGCCTGGAAAAATATATCTTGACTCAAAGCATTTTTCAAAGTTATCCATAATCTAATTAGCAAGCCAAATTAACATGAACTGGATGAAATAACTAGCAACTATATTTCTGGCTCAAAAATCATATTCAAAGAGTCCATTTTTTATTTTATCAACAGAAATATAATTGAATGTCATCATTGGAAGTAATGGTTCTATTCCATTGTGCTTTCATGAAATTCCACTTCAAGTATTATGTCTGGTTCTAGGCAATGCACTTTTTAAAGGAGAGAGAAATTGGAAAGGTACAGAGTAACTGTATCAAGGTAATATATCTTTTGAAGAAAGACTGAAGTGCCTAGTATGTTTAGCCTTGGAACAAAGCAGCTGTAGAAAAATACAACTGCACTCTTTAAATATCTGAAAGGAAGCAGATGAAAAAAAAAGTAAATACATGTTCTGTCTTATTCCAGAATGCTGAGCACAAGTTATGAATTTAAATTATGGGAAGAAAGGTTCCAATAGTTACAAACTACTTCTTTACAGTACATGAAGGTGGTGGCCCTATTTCATAGTTGCTACACATTACTATATCAAATTCAAAGCAAGATGAAATTCAATTTATTAGAGGAAAGTTTTTTCTATTTAAAGTATGGACTTACTGTACATATTTATTTAAATTTATACTATGTTCTGTAGAGTTTCAGGTCTTATATGTACGGTAACTGCTAAGCATAAAGTTACTTTAAGTTACTTTACTTTAAGTTACTTTAATGTAACTTAAAATGAAAGCATTTTAAGCAATTTGAATTCCAAAAGTAACAAGGAAAGGTCAGGGCCTTCTTAGCATCTGACATCCAAGCCATTTAAGAACAGCTTAGATCAACAATTTTGCACACAACTGCAATGGATGGAGAAATGGTATGTTGCTTCTCCCTCCTTGTTCTATATCTTATATAGCTTGAATTATTTTTTTACTATTTCTTAAAAGAATCAGATTGTGATCAGTCATACGAGATCTCAGCAAGATTTATACCCATTTATACCCTTTTTTGGCTAGTTTTAAATTTAAACATATTAACTTTGATTTTTTAAGATTTATTTTTATATATACACACAATGGCATAGGCACATAGTCAAAAGAGACTTCTTTGAGGATATAATATTCCAGAAAAAAGACTGAAGAAAATAAGATACAATGAACCAGATTATCCGCAGCAGAATTTAACATATAGTACACAAATTACCTACTTTAAGGCTGCCACTCCACAGATCAAGAATGCTCTCTATGTGGGTCACTCTATCATCTGAAAGACTCATGTCAGTTACGTATGTCCCTTGAAGATCTCTTTGACTAGATGAGGACCCTGGTGAAGAAGTTTCTTCTGAACGGATTGGGCAAAGTCCTTCCATATCCATATGAGCTGCCTCCTTTACTGATGCTGAAACTTTAAAAACAGAAAACCAACTATGTCTCTAATATTGCATTACTGTACTAGATTTTGCTGGATTTACACAGTATAAATTGAAAACAAAAGTGTGTAGAAAAACCAATGCTTCTGCAAAAGCTCAATGCTACCTTGTGGCTTCATATCGACTTAAGCTACAACAAATTTGCTAATCTTTAATGGGCTAAAAATATCCTTTTTGCTATAACAGACTTTAACATGAATGGTTCCAATTATTTTAAATAACAGTAACTCTTTTTAAAAAAAGTAATACATTTTAACATCTGGTAGTTTCTGTAAAGAATACACATTATGTTCTCTCTTTAAATATATGATTTGTGTTGGGTAAGAGAAATGTCTTTTACATTCTGCCATAAAGGAGCAATAGTAAAATGTGTATATTTATTTAATATCAATATCTAAGGGGCAAAGAA
>JANHJO010006692.1:15379-26955 GCA_032468235.1 Pseudoxyrhopus heterurus | reverse complement strand
TTACCCAGGTTTCCTGGGTAAAATTAGGACCTCGGCTTATACTCAGGTCAGCTTATACTCGAGTATATATGGTACATTAATTCAGGTGTATATGCAGGTTATAACTATGTGGATTTATGTGTAAAAACCAAAAGAAATTACCATCAGATTAGGCTTATATATTAAGTTAACACAGGGGTGTCAAACTGGATTTCTTGGAGAGCCGGATCAGCAATGTAGTTGTCCTCCGTGGGCTGGCCAGGGGAGGGGGAGGAGATGGAATGGATGGCATCCTGCAGCACTCTGCCGGCCAAAATGGGGCTTGGGGGGGGGGAGTGCCGTTTTGGCCAGTAGAGTGCTGCAGGAGGCCATACAGGCCGAAAACGGAGTGTGGGGGGCCTGCCCACTGCACCCCATTTTCGCTAGTAGAGGCACTGCGGGCCGGTCCTCTGCATTTCCAGGCTGGCCCTGCGAGCTGGATCTAAGCACCCCGTGGGCTGGATTCAGCCCGCGGGCCTTGAGCTTGACACTCCTGAGGTAACATAACCTCTAAGGCCTCTTTCTCATCCTAGTACCTTGTATCCTTGTTGTTCGACTAGATGTTGCAAGTTCTGGGGTTCTTCCATGGCATCTCCATTTTACTCTTGGACATTCATGCCTGTAGTCACTCATTCCTGGACTCTTTCCTATTTCAGATAAAAAAGACTAGCTATATTTAGACGGGCAGAATCAAATACTCAGCTCTGCACTGTTCACGCAATTGATCCAAAGACTTCTGTTTTAATATTAGTGCTAGCAATTGGTAATACCTAACTGGACTATGCCACCTATCAATAGGTACAAAGAGAAGGGAAGCTAGCTACAAAAGGAATTTGACTCTAGGGAAACAGACACATAGACTTTTATTACTTGCAGTCAGAGTGAAATACAGGCATGAATAGAAGCAAGAAGTAGCAAGACTGCAATCAGGCAGCAATACTTACATGAGGAAAGTGTATCTTATTTTATTTACTAAGTTTTTATAAAACGGGGATACAAGATTATGTGAGACATTTCTCACGATTACTCTAAATCAACTAGTCTTTCCTGAATGGAAAATATTTCTAATAGTATTTTGCAGTTTTAAAAAAGCCATTTGAATAAGTGCCAGTTTATAGATAATAGTACCATCACAAGTTTGATAAAGTACTTCAGAAGGAGGTCAAGCTTTAGGGCAGATTCATTCAAACACAAGTGGTCCTTACTGGAGTATCACCACCTTGCTGAGAAGCAATACAAAACAGCCGTACATTTGCCACTGCTCCACTGTAGCTACTGTAGCCTTACAAATTTTGAGGTTTAGTTAACTACATTGATTAACACAGGGCCGGAAATTAAACTTCAGTGCTAAAACATTCAAATGCAAGATCGAACATTATGCCATACTTTATTCTGATTTTTCCCCCATCAAGAAACAAAACTTGTTTTAAATGTAATTATCCTTAAGTCTAAATTCAAGGGAAGGTTTTTGATTAGTAACTAGAGCCACCTGTCAAAATGCACTGCATCTAATCCATAAACTGTTGTTTTATTCAATTTAAATTTTTTGCAGGTATCAACTTCTCTCTACATGCTCAATCAACTAGAAGGTCTGCAATCTATGATTTACCTCATAAAATGAAAAGTACCAGATAAAATCAGGCAGCAAAACATGATGGCATCACAATTTTCCAAGCCATTTTTAAAGGTAAAAACACCCTGAAATGTAAGGGCTTCCTAAAATTGAAAATATAATCAGTTATAATGCAATATACTTACCTAACTGGGATCTTCTCAAAACTATCATTTTCTACTTTCATTCTTCTTTCAACCTATCTACATTCCTCACTTTCTATTCTTAAACCTTTTCGTGGCTCTTCCTGCGCATACATTTGTGTGGGAGCACAAATGGAATTTTTATATTAAAAATGCCTGATAAGGGAATATGGCTTTCCTTCTTAGGAACCTAACCTATCACTGATTGATGCCACCCAGAATCATTCACAAACATAAGAGACACAAAAGTCAACAAGACAACATCCTGTATATCTGAATGTAACAACATACATTTGGTCAATGTATTTTATGGCAGGCTATTTTGCATTCAAGCCTATCATTTCCAAAAACAAATAACCCCCCAAACACCTACAATAAACACATGTAGCAAACCCGATGAATATAATGATTTTCCATAGTTGGTCCTCTCAAAATACCTATTTTATTACGAAGATTCTCTGCCTTCCATTCCCCATAGGCTACACAGCTTCATCTACACTTAAGAGGGTTCAGTCTAAACTTCTCTGGACAAGTATTTAACCAACAAAGACTGTGCTAGACTCACCCAGGAGAATGGTAATTAGTCCTCAACATCACCATTAAAGCAGAAAAGAATTGTTACCTCTAGTACTTAACAACTCTGCAGCTACCACTCCAGAAGATTTCAGAGAAGAGGAAACAGAGAAATTTTTGGCAGTATTTTGTCATAATAGGTTAGAACTTAAATATGAAGCTAATCAGTGGCTGGTCTTGCAAAATACTGTTTTTCTCATTAGTGTCAAGACGTCTTGACACTGTTCTTAGAATACTCAGAATTCTAGAATCTTCCCATTATTTGAATCTTAGCAGTTTCTGCAATATGCTATTAAGAAGCTGCATTTCAACAGCCATGCTAGTTCCTAAAGTTTTTATATATGCAATTATGTGGAACATTATTATTAACTTGACATAATCTTAAGAATTCTTTTCAAAAAATGCAAAATTTTCTATTTTACTCATAATCATGTTTTATATTAAGCACCAAATAAATGTGAGATGTCTGCAGATTCAATATGTGAAGGGGAGAAGAACTGGGAACAGTGAAAAATTTGGTACAATCTAGGGCAGTGATGGCGAACCTTTTTCGGTTCATGTGCCAAATTGCATGCGTGCTTGCGCACGCATACTCCCATGTGCCACACACCCACAATGCAACACGCGCCCCACACAAGCACACACGGCCCCCCACGCATGTATGTGTGCTCCCAGCACCCGTGCATGCACGCATGGCGCCCCCGGCGCCCCCCCACGCATGCGCGCATGACCCCCGGGTATTTAGCCCCCCCCAAAAGCCAAAAAACAGCTGTTTTTTCTGCTTTTTTTGGGCTAAAAACCTGGGGGTCGCGTGTGCGTGCACAGTGGAGCTGGGCTGGGCGACGGCTGGTATGCCGGATGACATGGTTCTGTGTGCCACTTTGGACATGCATGCCATAGGTTCGCCATCACTGATCTAGGGACTAGGTTTGTGTGGAAATCAAAATACCAAGCTAGGTCTGGAGGAAGATAGGTTTCAATATCCCATTCAGTCATGAAAAGTTACAGGGTAACTTTGGGCCATCTGCCTTTTGCCATCCTAGAGTTCCCATGGTTTTTTGCTTGGGTGGGGTAAATGGTATCAAAAATTAAATTTCTTGAACAGAAAATGAGTTAAAACATAATATACAATAATAAAAGCAATTACTTAGGTATAAGGAGAACTAAGGAGGACTAAGAGTTTGAGCTGGCCAAAATTTGTGACAGCATGTCCTTTCCCTTCCTATTTAATAAAATCCTTTTATATATAGTATATTTAGACATGAATTCCCTTGTTCAAAGAACATTTGCTTCCATTAGACATACTGTTTCTCTACAGTTAGTCATAACCAATTCTTTGCTTTCCTTTTTAGCTCCAGATTAGGGGACTTGTTTTGGGTGTAGGTTGTAATTCCCTAATTATAAATGGACATATGTAATCACCTTCCTACTATTTTACTAGTGGGCAGAAACAATATTATTGCCAAGTCAAGACTTGTTTTCATAACAGATATATATGGCACTTAGAGTATAACAGCCAAAAAAGCTAACCTTCTGTGAGTACAAGACAGTTTCATAGTTCCAGAGAATTATGTTTGCACTAGTTGTGAGATGTCACAATCATTTTTAAATTCGGGATGTTTCACATTTTTTATGTTTTTATCTAGATTTTTGTCAATCACCTCCTAGACTGATTTAAGATAGGCAACTGTATAAATAAATTGCAAAATATTTTGCATATTGCAAAATAAATAACCATGCACATACATGTTTTTACAGAGGACAGGTTCCTTGAAGGAAGTGTTTTTCTTTAGGCTTATTTTTTATTACCTGTACAAACAAATAGTTTTTCTTTTTGTGCAAATCTAAATTGTGAACCAAGGGTAGAAATGGGTCAAACTGATGTTAAACATTATGTCCATTTGAAGTATACAGCAGATGTTACACAACCATATATGTGGAACAAACATTTTATTAAGGCCTACTGCATCTTAGATTCTATGCCAGTATGGACACTGAAAACCATTCTAGCTTTGCTTTTTCTTTGCAAAATTAATAAGAAAATAACTGATGTTATTTTAAATAAAAGGTGCCTACGAACATTAGAACTATAAGGATGTAACGTATTTTGAATGTCATTAGATAAATTAAACTAGTGTTTAACATTTGCGAAAAGTAGATATTCATAGAACTGATGCTTTTAGAAATGCCTCAAAAATGATTTGCTGGCTAAAAACCATCGATTTATGCAAATTACTAAATATCTATCTTTCATGTAAGTAAACTATCACATTCACATTGTAATTTAATATGAACAATTTTATATCTAGCTTAGCCAACAATACTTCATCTAGGACAGGGGGTGTTAAACTCGCAGCCCGCGGGCTGGATGCGTCATGTGCTGGCCCCGCCCTGCCTGGTTTAGCGAAGGGGGGAAAAGTCCCGATACGTCACGTGACACTGCTGTGAAGATGCAAGTTTGACACCCCTGATCTAGGATATTTGTAAAAAACACAAGACATACACAAGCTGTCAAACTATGCCACAAAACCTCTTTGAGGTAAATTTTACTTTAAATTAACAAAGCATCTTAATTTGGATGTCTTAGTAAAGGAAAATTACAAATAATTGTATAGGATCATAGAAATTGTGAGTATCATAGAAGTTGTGAGAAAATAATGTTGTAATTAAGTTATGGAAAGGACTTACCTATAGTTGGGATAAAATAAAAAAATATCTCAGAATAAATACCAGGACTCATCAAATTCCAATTTTTTGGACTCTCCAAATCCTGAAGACCTTCAGTCAATCATCACAGATGAGACTGAAGCAGATGAACCCAGGGCTTGATTTTGTTTAAGTTAACTTTCTATAATTTTTGCAGGTTTCACTAGTTCAGAGCAATGGCTAGGTCAAAAGCATACATATAATTCCCAAGCAATAAACTATATAATATAATCCACATACCAAAATAAAAAGGCCTTCAGCCTAATTCAACTAGAAGCCCTATTTTTGCCATGGATTCTCTAATTTCAGCATGGGTGGTCTTGCATCTTTAATTCGTTTATAAAATAAGCCGGCCTTTATGCTTTGAAAAAAGCTCAGTTTCAAATATGTTACCTGCAGGTATCTGATGAACCTCCATGTGATCTGATTGTCGTAATCCACTTGGCTCAAACTTAGGGGTAACTACTGCATAACGAAGCAACTCTTCATATTCATCCTAGCATAAAAAGATAAATATTTGTTGCCAAGTGAAAGTAAACATTTAACAACACAATTACATAACTTGTTACAGGTAGTTAATGAACTTAAAACAGTTCATTTAATGACCAAAGTTACAACGGCACTGAAAAAAGTGACTTATGACTGTTTTTCACACTTATGACCATTGCAGTATCCCCACAGTCACATGATGAAAATTCAGATGCTTGGCAACTGGTTCATATTTATGATGGTTGCAGAGTCTTGGGGTCATGTGATCAGCTTTTCCAACCTTCTGACAAGCAAAGTCAATGGGGAAGCTAGTTTCACTTAACAACCGTGTTACTAATTTAACAACTGCAGCAAGAAAGGTTGTAAAATGGGGCAAAACTCACTTAACAAATGTCTCACTTAATAACATACATTTTGGGGTCAATTGGGGGTCATAAATTGAGGACTACTTGTATTAAGGATATGCAAAGGTTCAAAAATTGTTTGAAAGTGGTGCTTCACAATATGAAGAAAATTTATGTAGCTCCTGTCTGTAATTCTTCAAAGCAGCTATGTCTTTCCCTATGATCATGAACTTCACACAATCTCAGGAAACAAAGTAGCTACTTTAAAAAGCTGAAGGTAAGTGCAGTCTTTCGACTCCAAATAATTTTATTTTAAGAAACAAATGCAAAACATAGCATTACTTTATACCTTACTACCAAGGCAAGGAACGCTCTTGAAATAATTTGTTTCAGAAATAAATTTTATTAAAGATGACAATATCAGAGTGATTATGTTCATGCTTGGAAGCTCAACAAAGTTGTTATTGGGGGTATTTGGGAGACCACAGGGAGTATTGGGGCTGTGACCTAGACTGGAAAGGGTTACACAGAAACCTGAAAATAGTCTTCTTTTATGAATAGTAGAGATGTGCTAAACTCACATGGATGCCAATGCATAGAGCCCTATTAGTATTGCACAAACCACAATTCTTTAAACTCTGTTCAGATGTTCAGAAAAAAAACCCATGATGGGTTTTAATAGTTGCATGAGTTGCTATACTCATGCATTGGGTCTATGACAATTCACCATGGCCAATTCACTATGGGCCAACTCACCCAGCCAACTCACTGAAGGACAACTCACTGCAGGACAAAAGTTGCACTCATATGAAAGAAATGGTAGAATAGAATCATTAAGGAAAGGATACAAAAAAGGGGTAGAATGAAATGTGAATTGTAAAAATTAAAATATTTTTTATTTATTTTAAATAATTAAATTGTTAAATTGTTCCATGGCAAATTGGCTGTGGCAATTGTCCCATTCTGTCATGCATGCTCTGAACTTTTTTTGAACTGAATCCAAAACATTGCATTTCATCTATATTCAGATAGTCGACTTATGACCACAATTGAGCCCAAAATTTTCCTTGCTAAGTGAGAGAGTTGTTAAGTGAATTTTACCACATTTTACAATTTTTCTCACCACAGTTGCTAAGTGAATTACTGCAGTTGTTACGCAACAATGGTTATTAAGTGAATCTGGCTTCCCAATGACTTTGCTTGTCAGAAGTTTGCAAAAGGTGACCACATGACCCTGGAACACTGCAACTGTTACAAATACATGCCAGTTGCCAAGCATCTGAATTTTGATCACATGACCATAGGGATACTGTGATGGTTGTAAGTATGAAAAATTGTCATAAGTCATTTTTTTTCATTGCCTTTATAACTTAGGTCACTAAACGAATGGTTCTAAGTTGAGAACTACCTGTATTGTGCCTATCTTGAATTTCAGTAAGAGCCAACCCTATAAGTGCTATAGCAAAATTCATGAGTAGTTAAGCTTCAAGAAATGGGTGTGTGATTAGCTCCATTATATATGACTACTATATAATCTCTACCAATATTTTGTAAAGGTTTCATATTTTGCCAAGATGAAATCTCCCAATAGAAATGCAGCTCAATTCATTATGTAAGTAGAATATAATGTCTATTTTACAATAGAAGACACAGACTATTTCATTTCATCAGATACACAATGTCATGATGGGTACATAGGAAAATGTACCTTACAGAAACACATACTCATAGTCAGGATATAGTAGTATATGCACATACACAAATATGTAATAAGAGAGGTCATGCATATATGTGCTTTCCTTCCATCTGAGAACTGGACATGAATAGAAGGAAAAACACACAAGCTACATTGTTGCTATATTATTTCAGCATTATTACTGTTGAAATAGAAAGAGGCGGGAATGTTAGCAAGTCAGTAGAACTAGCCTCAAAAAAAAAAGCAACATGAAAAGCTTCCAAGGCAACAGTTGTTGACCAACTAGGCTTGCTACGCCAAGCCTGAAATTTAGCTACAGTTGTTATTCTTGGCTGCAAATCTAGAAGCAAACAAGATGAAAAGGCAAAACCTAAATGCTCTTTTTAATTTTCATCTGGCTTGTATCCACACCTAGTAGGAGCTATGATAATAGCAGTACAGAGAAAAATAAGTGGAATGCAAGCTAGGTTTCCCAGTTGGTGACAATTCATCCTAATAACAACCCTGTGTGAAGATTGATTGTGAACTCAGGTAGGCAGCAGGGACCATGCAGCAACTTAAGTTCAGCCATTAGAGGAAAAAAACATCTTATTCTGCAGAGAAAAGATACACCTTTTTTGAACTCTTTTCTCACAGTACTCATTGTGTTCACTCACTGCACTAAGAATATGGATTTTTAAACCATGATTTATAATTAGCATTTTATGCTAATGCAACTGTGAATTCAAAATCTGTCTATTAAGAATTTATTTAATGTCTTAATTTTTATATTATGTTTCTTCTATACTGTTGCATTTGCAAATTAATTGGATTTATACAAAACTAATTTTGATATAAAAATAGCAGCTCCTAACAAAATAATTTTTAAGATCAACATTTACAAGATATTGTACAAGCTCCAAATAAACAAGAAAAAAAAGCATTCATTTTGGGCCTACCTGAAGATCAGAAGAGACAGAACTGCCTCGATCAGAATCTTTTGGTAGAACAGGACTTGCACTTTTCTCTTCAGATGATGACATCTTGCATTAAAGTATTTCCTGTAAAAAGTTCCAGAAATTGAACTTTACTTACAATCAGTAACTGGGGTGTTTGGCTTGTGTTTTCCAAATCAAGCCAAGAAAATGGAACTCAACTGTTTTCTGAATTTGGTTTGCTAGTGATGATTAAGCTCTTGTTCTTAATTTGTAAATCAGACTAACCAAACTACAGAAAAAAGTTTGTTATATTTAGCCACTAAGCCAGAAACCTGCTGGTACTACAAAAACTGCTAATTATCTGTAAATTAGAAATCTGGAGAATTCTATTTAGCTGTACTTTCTAGCTCTATCACTGCAAACAGTGTCTTGTAAACCCCAGGAGAAAAATCTGCAGGCTTTGACTAAACAAATGACTAACTCACTGATCTTAAGGAAGCCCTACTGAAATGCAAGAATTAGTAGCCTACAAAAGCAGCCTCCACATCTTCTCTCTCTCTCATTTAAACTTTAGCCTTATCTATATATTGCTTAAGAAGGATATAAAACAAGTATAGAAAATGAGAATGGCCATCATACAAAACATTTTATATAGCACTTTAAAAAACAAAAACAAATCCAGAATGTTTACATTAATAACAACTCTGTAAGCTCTTAGCTTTTTTTTTCAGGTTTCAGATGAGTAACTAAAATGAAAAGGTAACCACTCAATTAAGTTAACAATTTTTAAAATGCTTTTATATTAGGATAGGTCTTTGTCTTTGTGATTTCTATGATGCATCATTTCACTATAGCATTCATTTTATCTTACCTGAACTATAAATATATTAATAAATGTTGATGCTTATCTGAAATAAAATTTGAATCAGACTTATTTGATAACCATTTTTACTAGGCTAAATGAATGTCCTTAACACTTCTCTCAAAGAAGGGCAGTTGAGAAGAGGGAAAATCGTGTTTGAGTAAGATAGGTCACTTTGGGAACTGTCTCAACAGGTGAAACAAAGTCATGATTCTACAAAGGCATTCTGCACATTAATCGATACATTATCAAACAGCATATTTTGTCTGAGAATTTGAAATCCCCAAGCAATCAATACAGCCATGTCTGACTATATTCTTGTGACAAACTTGCACTATACAGTATTTTCTTGCTGTGTTGTGAGAACTGCAATTTAGATGAAGTGGATTCCTAGTCTTACTCATATATCCAGAGACAGAGAATGATATGCTTATGAATAGCTGGACTACAGTTCCCATCATTTCTTTGCTTTTGGCTGTGCCAGTTGGTACTATAGGTAGTCCTCAACTTATGACCATAATTGAGCCCAAAATTTCCATTGGCAGGACAGTTGCTGAGTTTTGCCCCATTTTACAACAGTTGCCACAGTTGTTAAATAAATCACTGCAGTTGTTAAGATAGTAGCATGGCTGTCAAATGAATCTGATTTCCCCATCAACTTTGCTTGTCAGAAGGGTGCAAAAGATGGTCACAGGGCTCTGGGAATCTGCAACTGTCATAAATATGAACCTGCTATCAAGCATCTGAATGTAAATCACACAACACTGCAACCGTCATAGGTACAAGCCAGCTGCTACAATGATCATGAAGTGTGAAAACTGACCATAAGTCATTTTTTCAGTGCCGCTGTAACGTCAAACCGTCAGTCACTAAACGAATGGGTGTTAAGTTGAGGACTACCTGTAACAGGAACTGGTTGGTGCTCAGGGTCTGGAAAACTGTGGCTTTGTTATACTTGCTCTTATAGATTGGCTTACATCTAGAAAGAAAAGTTGACCGGATGAGGAAATCATCCTTCCCAGGCTGATGCCTCCCACCCGTAATTGTAGTTGTGGTTGTGGGTCAGCACGTCTATAACGGCGCCCTTTCGTTCGACGCAATCTGAACAATTCCAGGAGTGAACTGCGCCTGCGAGGAAGTGCAAGAAAGAAACTGAAAAAAGATTCCAGGTTTAGGAAGATACATACTAAATGCAGGAAAGTCTAGAAGTGAGAAGAGGATCCCTTGTCCTACCTTCTGCACCACAGTTAAGTTTTCTCTCCTGCACCTCATTCGGGCTTCCCGCTTCCCCAACGTCGCAACCAGACGCCCCCTGCTCACCTGAAGAGCAGCCGCTGCTCTTCTTTTCCCCAGCCTGGCAGTTTCAAACTGACTTCACCAAAAGAGAGAGCTACCGTGATTGGTCCCAGTCCTTTTGTTAAAGGCCCACTGACAGGCCAAAGCTTTCCAGCCGCTCACTTACCAATCGACAAGCCGGCAAGATACTCGGAGGCAGGACTTCACCGTTGACGAGAGCCAATGAAAAACCACAGAACGCCCCAACTGCAGACTGCGATTTTTCAGGAGACAAAGATGAAGCTGTAATAGAATTTGCCCTAGCGCCGTGCTGATTGGTCCGTTGATTGGGAGCCCGGGCTCAAGAGGCGGGTAGCGAGAAGACAGTTTAATCGATGTCACGTGATAACGGTAGAGACGGGGTCGAGAGGACTTGGCCAGGATGGGCGGGGAGTTCGGCGACTTGTTTGAGTCATTTGTGGCTGTTGAAATTATTGTGAAGGAGGTAGCTGAAATATAATGATGATGGTTGATAATAATAATAATAATAATAATAATAATAATAATAATAATAATAATAATAAATATAACAACAACAGCGGCTGTTTTATTAGAGCAACCTTTCACGCCGTCTTCTTTCCTGAAAGGAAAAAAAAACCCGATCAGGCGCATCCAGAAACAACTTGGCGTAAAAAAGCTGAGAAACTCCTTATTTTCTTTACTCTCAGTTTATTATCAGTAAAGCAAGTCCAAACTGTTTTGTTTTGGTGTATGTGGATAAGTGAAAACCAGCATGGCATTTTGGCAGAGAACAGATTCACTACACTCACTTTTGTTTCTTCTAGTTAAGAAACAATGGCTTTGCATTGTTGTTGTTAGTTGCGAAGTCGTGTCCGACCCATCGCGACTCCATGGACAATGTTCCTCCAGGCCTTCCTGTC
>JANHJO010006690.1:14699-29492 GCA_032468235.1 Pseudoxyrhopus heterurus | reverse complement strand
CTTCTGCCAACCTAGCAGTTCGAAAGCATGCAAAAATGCAAGTAGAAAAATAGGGACCACCTTTGGTGGGAAGGTAAAAGCGTTCCAGCCACATGACCACGGAGACATCTTCAGACAGCGCTGGCTCTTCGGCTTTGAAACGGAGATGAGCACTGCCCCATAGAGTCGGGAATGACTAGCACTTATGTGCGAGGGAACCTTTACCTTTTACCTAGTCTCATTAGATCTTCAGAAGAAATACAACCATACCAGCTATCTGGCAGCAATTCCACCGAGGGGACAAAAAAATTGATTTTGGTTGAAGATCAAGGCCATAGCGCTGGTGCTGGACTTCCTTATGTGCTGAAGGCAGCCCCAGGCCACTCAATAGCATTACGTTTCATCTCCAAATCTCCTTGTTTTTCCCTTGGGTCACTGGAGATGACACACCTCCCCAGCTGTCTGGGTTTCAGAGTCTGATCTAATTTTCTGTCAGGTGTTGCTCTGCAGACTCAGACATGACATGGTGTGATCATCTCTCACTGGGGAGAGAGATGTGTCTGTCTGTGATTGGCTGGGGTGGCTGCTCAGAACACTATAAAAGGGCAGCCCCATGTGCCCTGGCCTTCTGAGGGAATCTGTCGCATACACTGAGGTGTTTGCTGACATTACTAGGTGTTATTACTGAGGTAATAGCTTGTAGGCCTTAGGCCATTGCTGTATGTACTTATATATTATAGACATAGATAGCACTTACTATTTTAATTTATTACTTTACTTGTAAATAAATATTTGTACATACTTTAATACATAGCTTTGAAGTCTCATTAATCATCAGCGATCAGCTCCAAAATCCATACAACCATAAAAAATATTCCAACATTTTCAGTGTTGCCTTCTTTGTTCAGTTCTTCATTAATTATGCTTGAGTTTGGAAGAATCTTCTTCTTCTTCTTCTCTGAAAGACACAAATTTAAGGGTTGGTTCTTGCTATTTCAGTTTGATCTGGGGAAAACGTCTTCTCTGTTCTGATACCCTCTGATGTTTGGGACCCACAAGGCAATCCTTTCCGATTAGTATATTCAATACCAAATCAGTTGGGGAGAATAGGAATTGTAATCCCGTACATCTGAAGGACATCAATTGTGGAGGCCTGGGCTACATATCAAAAGTAGCCCAATTTCACTTAAAAAGTCTGTGAAATAGAGATATGCTGAGATCTATCTCATGACCATCGTGGTTGAGAATGCTTTTGAACTCAAGACTCTTTGAGTTCAATTGCATTACTTAATATAGGTGGGAGGATGTTACCAGTATCTGAATGAAAGCATGACAATAAGAAAAGATAGTGTTGGCTCTCTTGGTAAGAAGTATCACTTGGAAATTCCTTTAGTTAGCATACAATACAAATCAAGAACAGGCTTAAAAATATCAAGGGATAGTTAGTCAATCAAAAGAGGTGGGCCTGCCAAAGGTAATGTTGAGTGAATCTCCCTTTTCCTCTCTCCTGGAGCCTTTGCCACAAACACAAACAGTGTTGAGGCCTAAAACGTCTAAGGGAGGCTGATTGCAAATCCAGACTTGGTCTAAAATTTGCAGAAGAGCAGAGTAGAGTGAGAAACGGTCATCCCTACTGGTTAGTGCTTAGATTGGAGATGTCTAGGAAACTCAACACTGCTGGCTAGGCTGGGAAGCTTAAAAGAACCACGCAGAGAGAGGTCATGGCAAGCGACGGCTGTATCGTGGTGCAGGAAGCAAGAGAGCCTCATCAGAATGAGGCTTCTCAAGAGTGCCAGTGACTCCAGTGGTCATTCCTAGTAATCCGAATTATTTCCCCAAGCCTGACATTCGCTGTTTCTTGATGCATGAAACAAATTATAGACAGGCAGGAAGAGACTTTGCATAATTTGTGACCTGTGATTCTTTTTCAGATTTTGCAAGCTCTTGGGAAGTCATACCATCCTGGCTGTTTCCGCTGTGTGGTGTGCAATGAATGTCTGGATGGCATACCCTTCACTGTAGATATGGAGAACAATATTTACTGTGTCAAAGACTATCACACGTGAGAATGCAGAGCTCTGCAGGGCAAAAGGAAAAAGGGGGACCCCGGCTCAGGTCATGAGGAAGGGTTGACTGCTGCTAAAGGAGACAGGATCAAGTCCAGTTAAGGACTGACAGCAAGACGATCTAGTGGTCAACATTTCTGTATGTTGCATTGAAAATGTAACAGGAACCGTTGCTATACTGAAAGGAGATCACGGCTGTTTTCTTTTTTCTTTTAAACATTTCCATCAGTGATATTTGGAAATGAATTAAATCCGGCCTACTAAAGTGAGGGCACATGGGGACCAAATAGGTCTCACTAGATGGCAGCCATTCAGTTGGGGGGATTGTCTGAGGTTAATGGGATCCTCTTTTTGTTCAGCTGTCCTGCTTTGAATAGAAGGAGGGATATACTTAAATCCATAGCTGAGTTTAGATTTCATACTGTTGTGATCTAAAAAATGTGCAATACAATCATGGGATGGAGTTGGGATTAGCTAAAATTGTTTGCTCTCAATTGCTTCTCAAGAAAAATATAACTTCTTTCCTTCCCCCCCCCCCCAAATCTAGGGTTTTTGCACCCAAGTGTGCTTCCTGTAACCAGCCTATTTTGCCAGTCCAGGTATGTTCTTTTTTGTCATTTGATTAATACTTTGGTCCCGGCACAGCCATTATGTGCTGGCTACAAACCCAACTTTTTGTCTGTAGCTCAGATCTCACCATGCTTCAGTCCTAGTAATTAAACCGCTTTGACCTTTGACTTCTGCTTGCTTCTCCCTTCTTCTCTTCTCTTCTCTCTCTCTCTCTCTCTCTCTCTCTCTCTCTCTTCTCTATCTGTCTGTCTCTATCTGTTTGTATGTCTGTCTATCTATCTTTATCTCTGTCTGTTGGTCGGTCGGTCGGTCGGTCTGTCTGTTTATTTTTGTCTGTATCTATCTATCTATCTATCTATCTATCTATCTATCTATCTATCTATCTATCTATCAATCACTATCTCACTCTCTCATATACACCCATAATGCTCATACGGTAGATATCAAGAGGCACCTGCTTTTTGGGTACAATCTGCTGGAAAGACTTTCCATGCTCATTAAACTGAGCAATTCACTGCAGGTACTTGGCCTCCTCGGACACAGGAGAGCTCACTGGCTTGGTTTCCATCATGCATTGACCCAGTCAGCTGTGTTGGCACATGCTGAAGCCGTCCAAAGGGATCCATCTGCCCTCTTGAGTGGGCAGGCTCAGCAGTTCTCAATGTCTGATCCATATGAGATTCTGAAAGTCTTCCTTTTCTCTACTCTGCTGATACGGGCTCCTGTCTTTCTTATCATGGATATAGAACCAAGTCCAAATTTTGCAGAGAAAGTGCGTGAACTGTGGTGGCACAGTGGTTAGAATGCAGTACTGCAGGCTACTTCTGTTGACTGCAGTTCAGCAGTTCAATTCTCACCAGGCTCAAAGTTGACTCAGTCTTCCATCCTTCCGAGGTTGATAAAATGAGGACCCAGATTGTTGGGGGCAACAGGCTGACTCTGTCAACTGCTTAGAGAGGGGTGGAAAACCCCGTGAAGCGGTATATAAGTCTAAGTGCTATTGCTCTCTTCAGGAACCATAATTTCTGCACTTAATTTTGCAAGGAAGGAAGTCAAATATTTGGGAAATGGAAGAGGTTTCATTGTGGAACTTACATAACAAGGGGAGATTTATATAGTTACAGAGGGAGGTTTCAAAGTACCTATTTTCCTTGAAAGCCACCTCCCCAATCTTCACCCTCTTTTGCCGTCTCTCCAAACTAGGGTTCCGAAGAGACCATCCGAGTGGTGTCAATGGACAGGGATTACCATGTGGAGTGTTACCACTGTGAGGTAAACCTTAAGAGCCGCTAAGGCGGCCCAGTTGGAGGGAGGGAGGGAGGGAGCAGTTGAGGACTAGTCCTCCCCCCAGGAAAAGTAATCTATTCAAAAGGGTGGGTGGCAGCATATTCCTGGTATGCTGGATGACTTGAGAATCTCCATAGACCTCTGTACTCATTATGTCCCCCTGAAGCTTACTTCAGGTATCTTACGTCCACTGGCCACTAACGGAGGGCTGCTCTTCTTTCTCTTAGGATTGTGGGCTCCAGCTGAATGACGAGGAAGGCCGCCGATGCTATCCACTAGAGAGACACCTGCTCTGCCACACCTGTCATATCAGGCGCTTGAGCACTAAAGTGTCGGCACACGCCCCCTCTGGGTACCCCATGCATATCACGGAGCTCTGAGGCTTCCACTCTCATCTCCTCAAGGCCAGGAGGAAGACTCCTGCTGGAAAAAGAGCTCAACAAAAGACTCTCTAGAAGGACAAAGCAGACGCCATTATTTATTGCTTCTAAGATTGGAAAGGAAGGGGCACCTCTTGGGTTGGCTCTGTGTACCATTTGCCTGAGTGATTCTTTCCATGATGCTGGTACTTGAAAAGTCGTGCACCCAATGGGTTGGATGGGGGAAAGGCATGATGTCAGAGCTGTTGGGATGATTGGCCACCCATTAATACTGGCTTGTTGCCATTTTTACGGTTGATTGAGCTCCCCGAAGAAGCATTAGCTTTCCAACAGGGAAGAGACCAAAAGACTTTCACCATGTTTTAGGTCTCCTTGCACCCTGACCTTGTGGTTCTCACAATTTGAGAGGCACGGTGGTTGTTGCATGCATCAAAAGAGTGATGGCCAAATTGAATGTGACTTTTAAAAAAACCAACTTCGTAGGGGATACCTGTGGGTGTTTCAGCTTGGCCTTTTGTTGGGTTTCTCTGCAAAACAAGAGTACACAAGACGCCAAGTGCTGGAAGCCCATGCATGAAAGGACAGAGAGCATTCCTATTTCAGGCTGTGTCAGGCACAGTTGTTAGGGGCTTGGCAAGGATTTGAGGGTTTGGTGTTTCCAGGTGGGGGCAGAACACACAGCTGCAGGCTCTCTGGGAAGACCAGTTACCTCATAGCTTTCTGGGATCCGACAGGCAGCAACTGTCTGCAGAAGCCCCTTGCTGAAAGCAGGGTTGCAGATGGGGAAATAGGGCATAAGCTTCTCCGTTCTCAATCCACAGTTTTTTCTTAGAATTCTTCTGCAGCAGAGATGTGAATGTGTCAGAACGGGAAAAATTTATATACAGGTGGTATAAGCTTATTCATTAAATTTAATTCAGATTTGAATTCAGCCAAATTGAGTTTCTGTCCCATCCATTTCTTTGGACCTGCCACCACTTATCTTTGAAGGGAATCTTCCCAGCATCCCGAAGTTCAGAGGCAGCCTGGAGCCCTGAAACGATTTTGCCCAAACAACAGCAGAACCTGCACTGGGGCTGCCTGCAGAAGCTCTGCTAGTTGCTCTCTCTTCCTCAGTACAAGGAAAGCGGATTCTTGTGCTGGATCCACCAGGTGACTGCAGGCAAAGAAACAGCTTCTCTTGTCAAGAAGGATCTTCCATACATGTCCCAACATCACTTGGCACTTCTCAAAGTCTCTGTTTTGAAACTGTCGTCTGTTAATAGCTTCAGCTTGGAGGTGCCTGCAGGAAAGATCAAACAGATGAAGATGTTGATGTCAGCCGCATGGTGGTGGCCACTGTCCTGACTTTTGCCACCCCACTGTCATCACCTGAAGAGTCCTGACCCTTGCAAATGTACAACGCACCATTCCCTTTCAGTTTAAGGGATGGCAGTTCTGTGCTATGACTTGCAAGCATATTTCTTCTGGAGGTATTTTTAAAACAGTTGCTTCCATATTTTTGTTTTTTACAACTTGGTTATAACCCAGCTTTAAAGGCCAAGTTAATGATACTTGAATCCACAGCACTTGCATGATGGCCTCTTGACCATACAAAGCATTTTTAGGTAGGTCACAAAACAGTTAAAACAGTTTTTAAAAATCTCAGGAAACCATAGTCTTTTTTTGTAGGCATTTGGATGTAAAGAAATTGGTTCAGATGTATAGCAGGGAAATACCTAATTTGGAGCATAGAGGAGGTTTTTTTTAATTAGCAAAAATGAAAACATAAAAAAAATAATGTGTTAAGTGTTAGAAGTCTTACGCTTCTATTTTGGCTAAACTTTTAAAGCACATTTCCAACTCTGGGAAAATCTGTGTTCCATATGGAAAATGTTTACTTTTTCTATTAAAAAATAAGCTACATTTTGATCATTTGAGACAAGGAGGTGCCGTTAATGTAATTAAAACTGACCACATCAGTTTACGCTTCAGGTTCAGCCATGTTGTATTAATTCCTTGCATACATTGACCTTGAAACCGTTTTAGCTTGCTCCTTCTGATAAAACCACCTGGATCAGCCCTTTGCAGACTGAAAGCTGTTGGTGTTCCAACAACTTCAGTGAAAGTACGCTTTGGGAATCGGATGGAAATACGGCTAAATGTGTTCGAAAACTGCAAAAAAGACCCCTTGTGGAAGAGCAGCCAGGCTGACTCCCCCCAGACTGTCGAAATAGTCCTGTCGGCTGCAGCAGGAACGTTTCCCAAGTCTGAAGGGCTGAGAAGAGGGAAGAATCAGGTGAGTCAGTGCAAAAGGAATGTGAGTTCCTTCCAAGTGTACATGGGAGCATGAGGGGGCGCTTTGAAAGAAGCCCCCCTCCCCATCCCATCAGACCAGCCCTTTTAAGGTTGCTCCAGATGGTTCCGTTGGCCTTTTCCATGTTTTGAAGTTTCCAGAAAGGCATTGTAATTCCTCTAATTTTACTGCAAAGGTTCCACCTTTTTCCTCTTGCAGATGGCTTTCTGTTTCCTTCTGGAAAGTACCTCTCTCATTCCTCTGCTGTTGAGTTTTATGGCATCTTGATTATTTTAGTGTCAAACTTGTCCGTTCCTGCTACTGCCTTAATCTTCCGCAAATAGCGTAAGAGCTAAAATATGTACACGGGCGATTATTTTTCAAACATTTTGCTGTTTTAATTTTTGTTTTTCCCCCATTGCCGAAATCTGATCACAAATCTGAAGAGGTCTCTTTTTTCAATGCCTTTTTCATTTTAAAAATGTGGTCTTTAAGGAGAAAGCAGCTAGAAAGTGTCATACAGCAAAAAAAATGAAAGAAAAAAGCTACCTCCCATCAATCGTGGCTGAACTGTGGAACCCAGGGCCCCTCGAGGGCTGGGCTGGCCCTGCTCCACAGCAGCCTGGTTGCTTTGCCCGCTGGCCTCTCCTGCTGAGAGCACTTCCCCACCAGCACTGCCAAGGGAAGCTGCCTGCCAGCCTGTCTCCTTGGCAGGAGGTTCTCCACCTGGTGCCCAAGGACCAGGGGTGCAGCACCAAGAGACGCCAGACGGTGGAAGCTGCAGACGAACCCTGGGAGTTCAGTGCCACCTCTACATTTACTTCGGAGAGTTTGGCTCCACAGGGATGAAGTGCTTTTAACATTCGTGCCAAAATATTATTTGTGGGAGAGCTTCCTTTTCTTTCCACCGATTCATATGCTCAAGAGCGAGGACCCGAGATAGATGCACTTAATGAAAACAGAGTAAATATGTGGAAGACCCATCCTGCCCCATAGCCTAAGATTCCAAAGGAGATGAAGAGATTTAAGGATGGGGAAATACTTGTTTCAAAATGAGTGGGTGGGTGTCTTATAACTTAGAAATTAAAAAAATGATGGGAAAGTTCCATTGAGTTAAACCAAAACTACAGAAGATAGCCCCCATTAAACTCTTGTGATTCAACTAATGCCATAACTAGAGTATATAATTTGACTTAAATTAAGTTTGTTTCTTGAGAAATATTTGCATTTTCTTTAAAAGAATATAGGTTTTATTTCCAAGAACTTGGACCAATGTTAATTTTTCTTTTGTAGGAAATAAAAAAATGGCCAATTTGTATATTATGTGTCTAGTTTACATTTGCAGACATACTAGTTTAACCATGTTTGTATATATCTTCTTAAAATGTCAGACTTTTAGGTCATAAACTTGTCAGAGTTTTTGAGTTACCACTTGGTTTCTATGATTGTTGAATAAATGTTGGGAAATATAGATTTATTTATCTAAAAAAAACTACTATTATCCTAAGTTATTTTAATATTAAAAGTCAGAATTTCATTTAACCTTAGATGTTATAATCTGCTTTTTTTCAATAAAGACATTTTCTAGTTACTTCTTGATTTTGTAGTGTATTATATACCAAAAAAAAACCGATGTAAACAACCTATGTGTTACATGACACCATACTAACATTGTTTAGACTTATTTTCTGTCACTGGGAATTAGTTGGGTAGCTATATAAATTTTCCTAATAAATATTTTATGTTTCTTTGAATAAACCTAAATATTTGTTTATAGTCATTTCAGCCCAGAAACCCCAAGCAATTCTAGAAAAGTAAACGATCAGGGAAGGATCGGCCCATCCGTTACAAACTTCAAGCAGCTGCTTCATGGGGAGATTGCAAGGCATTTTGCAAATCTGATAGTGGAGGCTGAAGAGAGAGAAAACGTCTAGAGCAGATATTTAAGATACAAAATTAATTCCACTCCTTTCTGAATAAACTCTTTAGCACTTCTAACTTGTAGTGTTAAAGCAGTTTAGTTCTTACTGTAAGTCACCATATACGTTATAGCAAAGTTCCCCAATCTTTCTGGCTTTGTGGACCGGCAGGGGGGGGGGTTCCACGCGAGTGGTGGGCAAGTGTGTGCACAGCTTCAATTGCACGCTCACCCGCTGCTCACAAGTGGGGAAGTGCTGCAGCCCAGGGACTCCGGTGTTACAGGAATTGCTTAGAGGTCTCTGCAAAACAAAAGCATAGACACTTCCGGAGAACAGCTGTTCTTGCCATTTGTGACAAGGTTCTCTGGCTTTAGTTTTTATAATTACTCTTATCTTGTATGGAGGCAGGTGGTTTTCAGTGTCTTGTTTGTTTAATACGTTGCCCATCTCACAAGACAACTCTGGGCAGCACACAGCGAAAAATGTAAAACAAATAGCATATCAAAAACACATTAGAAATGCAAAAAGCGTAAAACGCCTAAGAGATTAGATCAGCAATAGAGACACTTTATGATCTCACCCCAGAGACATAGTCTGTCCCACAAGGCCTGATGACTCGCCAAGTTGTGAGGGACTTCCAGAAAATAAGTAGGGATAAACATTAACTCACTGGGATGTGGAGGGAGGGGTGTTTCCACAAGGCGGGCACCACGAGAGACAAAGCTCGCTTGCCTGGGCCCACCAAGTGTCGTTCCCCGACAGGCTGCATTCCTCATGCTGCATCTGATGGGACAAGCAGATGTAAGCAGGGTGAAGCAGACCCTAAAATAACCCAGTCCTGCAACTGGAGAAGCCTGAAGAAGACTTCACTCCCTTATTACACCCACGTAACACCACTCTTGTGCGAGCTGCACTGGCTGCCCATTGGTCTCCGGGTGCAATTCAAGGTGTTGGTTATTACCTTTAAAGCCCTACATGGCTCAGGGCCAGGCTGTCTTCAAGACCGCCTCCTACCGCATGTTTCCCAGACCCCATTGGATCCCATAGGGCTGGCCTTCTGCGGGTCCTGTCAGCCAGGCAATGCCGGCTGGTGGGCCCATGAGGGAGGGCCTTCTCTGTGGTAGCTCCAGTTCTCTGGAACCAGTTACCCCCAGAGATCCGGACTCCCCCCACTTTGCTGGCCTTCCGGAAAGCTGTGAAAACCTGGCTTTTTCGGCAGGCTTGGAGCCATTGACCTCAATAATAAAGGGCTTGTGAGGTCTGGTTAATATGGAGTATGTTGTGTGTTTTATTATTAGAATGTGTTTTTAGGATTTATTGTAACTTGCCATAATGTTTTCATATTGTTCTTATTATATTTGTTGTGAGCCTCCCAGAGTCCCCTTGGGAGTTGGGCGGCATACAAATATTATTAATAAATAAATAAGTGAGCAAATGCATTGTATGCTAACAGCCAACTATGTCAGAAAAATGGCCTTTTTATTTTCTCATAAAATAATTATATTTTAAAAGCAAATTAGTTTTTGTTCCCCTTGCATCTATATTATTCACTATCTTTTACCCCATGGCTTTGAAATTCTATTCATTAAAAAAATCAAGCTATGTAAATCTATACCACTGGTAACTATATAAATTCTCACTTCAGGTATTTACATAAACAGATAAATAATCCAGATTTTCACATTTTGTAATGTTCTGTTTGCTTGTTTTTGTCACCCCCAAGATTCTACCTGAGTTGTCATCCCTAGAGATCTAAGCAATATTTATCAAAAGGTTTCAAGGAAAAAAGAAAGTAAAAAAAACAGGGCAAAACTAAAAAAAGTATACATTCTCTAAACCTGATTTAAAACAAAAGAGATCAAAAAGGAGAGAAATAAATCTTAAAAAAAAAACAGTTCTCCTTGTAAACCAATAAGGGAAGTGCCTAATAGACTGTCAATAAATGCTTAATATAAATTAAAATAAGAGACTTCTACAGACAGGGTCCAACTGAAGATACTGCAGAGAAGAATTTTTTATGCAATGCATGTCCTTCCATTACATGCGCTGGTACAGTTATATTATCACATTTAGGAAATATAAAAAGGTTCACGATAGAGATTAGAATTGAGCAGTTGAATCACAACAGCCAATACTGTCTCCAATTAACACTTAAATGAATATTTCAACTGTATTGAGAAAGGCCAGGTTTTATTCATTACCCAGTTGGAGACATTGTCCTCCCAACCTCTCAATTTTCCGTTAGTACTTTTGCCAGCAACATGTACCTACACTCACATTTTCTCTTGAGTATGATGTTTCATGGCGTTACTGTAGTTCGGTGTCATTTTTGCTTTGCAACTTTTCAAAAAGTTTCCTTTCCCTTTGAAAGAGGCTTCTCAGGGAATTTCTTTTTTAATTTCACTTATATTTTATATTCACTTATATTTCACTTCCATTATTGTTGGAAGTGACAGAGGGTGGTACTGCTGGTATATTATATTATTCTGAAACATCTCTGGTACTGCATTGAACCATTCACATTTGAAAAATCCCCATAGGAATTGCTCCTTCATGTTCTGTTTTGGCATTACATTAAAGTGCAGGAAGCCAGGGAGGCTGGGTATTACTCAGGACACATAATGAAAGGATGTAGGAGAGTTTTTTTTTCTAATCTCCAAAATGGCATATCAACAGGAGGAGAGAACTACAGAACCTGTTTTATTGGCCCTGTATCATAGGGTGTTCTCATTCAAGAGACAAAGAAATGGCAAACAACAAGCAAGGACTTTTGTCATATTGGCTACCTTATACCTCATTAGAAACAAACAATGATTGTCATACAGCCATTGGTTGATTGGGTTGAAAAAAAAAAGGTTGCGTTGAGCAAGCACAGCTTTCTTCTGGGAATCAGATAAAATGGCTAATTTCCACTTCCTTTTGAGGCACCTCAAGTATTACTTCTCTCTTTCCCAATACATCGTTTATTCACTTTATCCTACAATAACTGCTGGTAAGCTTACCTTTGAAAGTTGTAATGTAAATATACTCTAAAATGGACGTGCCATTTTACTGGACATGCACACAGCTAGCCTTCTTGACCCTTTTATATTTAAATAAGTGCATGAACTTTGCATTCTACCTCTGAGAATGTCGCTGAAATTCCATTGTTTTTTTAAAATGTACCTTCAGGGCAAATTCTCCTTGATGAAACTGAATGAGAAGGGTAGAAACAAAGACAGGAAAAAAAAATTGAGCATGGCTTTAATTAATGATGATGGCATTTGGGGAAGATTCAAGGAATGGAGATACAATCCAAAATGCTTTTTTATGTAAATAGTAAATCAACTGAAGATGTCAGTGCTTAATAGGTCATTAATTTCTCACCAGTGTCATCCTTCTCATCTGTTTTTCTATTTCTCTATTACTTATCCAGTAGAGAAAGTCAAGGCTGTTTAGCAAGGGCAGACAGATGTTTCTATTGAAATCAAAGTTTCATTACTTGATGCTTTTATTACTGAGATTTTGGCTGTGGCATGTTAAACTGAATAATTGCAGTGGATGGTTCAACTTTTAAAGATTATTGGGGAAGTTTCTCCTTTGTCGCTGCCTCTTTGATGAAAATGCTGTCTATTTTCACTCAGCTAGGCCTTCCTTAGAAAAATGTGGCTTTGCTGTTTATGGGTACCTTACGATACCTGTGTGTTTCAATTTCAAAAGAATAGAACAGTCCAGTCTTCTTCAAGTTGAACCTGACTTCCAGAAATATTATAGATACAGGATGTCCTCGACTTACAACCATTTGTCTAGTGACCCTTTGCAGTTAAAGGTAAAGGTTCCCCTCGCACATGCATCCTAGGGAGCGACTCTAGGGAGCGCTGCTCATCTCCATTTCAAAGCCAAAGAGCCAGCGCTGTCTAAAGACATCTCCGTGGTCATGTAGCCGGCATGATTAAATGCTGAAGGCGCACAGGACGCTGTTACCTTCCCATCAAAGATGGTCCCTATTTTTCTACTTTTATTTTTACATGCTTTCGAACTGCTAGGTTGGCAGAAGCTGGGAAAAGTAACGGGAACTCACTCTGTTATGCGGCACTAGGGATTCAAACCACCGAACTGCCTTTGCAGTTACAATGACACTAAAAATGACTTATGACCAGGCATTGGCAATGGACATGTTTATATGACAGTTGCACTAATCCTGGGTATATGCAGTACAATGCAGTGAGACATGTGCAGATTTGTACATTGAGGAAACAAAACAACCACTTCATAAACGCATGGTGCAACATAGAAGAACAAACCCCTCAGGGCAAGATTTGGCAGGCCATCCACATTTAAAAGTCAAAGGCCACTCTTCAGAAGACAGAAAACTTATTATTTATACAATAATATTGAGTTGAAGTTAGTCTCTGTTGCATAGGCATTGGAGAAGTACTACATTGTATAATGGTCCAACAGCAGTAATTTCAACTATTCCCTAAAGCCCAGCTTCAATCTAGTTATCTGTAGAGTAGACCCTGTGAAGCCTATTGTTCTATCCCATGCTCCAATTAGTTCCAATCTGAGTCCTAAACAATGTCCGGGCCGAATGCCAAGTGATAAGTTCACTCCAAGACAGGCTCTGTAACAAGGTCGCAGTATAACAGCTAATCCAAGTCTTTTTGCCGAGACCGAAGCTGGGAAATGCACTCCAGCATGCCAAGACCGATCAAACTTCCACTAGAATAGTACGTTGTTTCCTGCAAGGGGGCTGTTCCCAACCACACCCCTTTTATTCCCTCTAGGGTGTGGTCCAATTAGTGGTCAGCTGCAGCTCGACCTCTCCCCTTCCAGTGGTGCACTCTTTGCTGCCTTCTGCTGAGTAATTTTCTGACACGTGCATCTGCTAATGGCTCTTCCCCACTACTCTCAGCAGCCACCTGCTCCTGCTGACTCGTAGAGAAACCAGCTTCTATTGGCATGCTGTCAGCAGCTGATTCCTCCCTTTGCTCTGACACAGTCTCTGTCTCTTCTTTGGAGTCGGAATCAGTTGCCAAATCCGCCACGCTCTACGGAACCACAACATCCAGCCCCGTTGTCTGAACAGCCAGAATGGAAGGAAAAAAGATGGGCAGCTGGCCTTCTAGTTGGTCCACAATGGTGTTTTGTTGCTGCGCTACATCCTAGAGTAGCACAGCACCGTTGGCGCAGGATAATCTGTGAGAGCATGCGTCCTCTCTCCCTCTTTGGGTGAAGGAAAACAGCACCAGCTAAGCTGAGCAGACTGGGTTCCTGGCCTCTAAGAGCAGCAGTCACGCCATTCGATTGTTCGGGAATATATAAAAACTTATTGAAAAGCAGAGTTTTTATGCTGTCTGTTTCATACACAGCGGGACACAGTACCTGCTAAACCCTCCTGATGCTTGGAAGGCAAGGGCAACGTAAAGTCACACTAGCATGGAATTGGCCCTATCGCCATGGGCAACTGTCTGCGCTGGTCCATCCCAGAGAGAGGTGGCCGGGCTAATTTCAGACATTGGAGCATTTCTCCCACCGAAATAATTGATCACAAAATTACAAAGCAACTTCATGAAGTCAAGCAGAAAGTCCTACCTCGTTCCTGTCGTTTGCCCGTCTTTAAAGGGAGGATCTTGCCTTTGTGTAGGACAAGACTGGCTCCATTGCTCAATACTTCCTTCTTCAACTTAGAAAAACGTAAGTGGCTCGTCTGGTGATCTTTCGCCCTATTTTTGTATCCTAAAGAGGAAACCAACTGATCACCTGCAGCAACCTTGAGCCTCTAATGCCTCCTGGCTAATGGGAGAGCTGAAAATGGTTTTTTTGTTTAGATGTTAACAGAAAAGCACTCTGTGGAGGATAAAATGGGCCTTCCAGATAATAGGATAGGATAGGATAGGATAGGATAGGATAGGGGAGAGGAGAGGAGAGGAGAGGAGAGGAGAGGAGAGGAGAGGATAATAGAATAGTTGGAAGGACCTTGGAGGTCTTCTAGTCCAACCTCCTGCTTAGGTAGGAAACCCTATACCAGGGGTCTGCAACCTTAAAACTCAAAGAGCCATTTGGACCCATTTCCCACAGAAAACACCGGGAGCCAAATGCATCTCCAGAGCCGTGGGTTGCCGACAACCGCCCTAAGCCATTTCAGACAAATGGTTGTCCAATTTCTTCTTGAAAAATTTCCAGTGTTGGAGCATTCACAACTTGTTCGACTGATTAATTGTTCTAACTGTCAGGAAATTTCTCCTTAGTTCTAGGTTTCTTCTCTCCTTGATTAGTTTCCACCCATTGCTTCTTGTCCTGCCCTCAGGTGCTTTGGAGAATAGCTTGACTCCCTC
>JANHJO010006689.1:22653-32815 GCA_032468235.1 Pseudoxyrhopus heterurus | reverse complement strand
ATATCACCTTGGTAATGCTGGGTGACTCACAACAATTAAAATAATGCCCAAACCACAAAACAATTAATTAAAAATGTATAAACATACAAACCCTCAATAAAAATTAAAAAAAAATCACCAAAGTCAGTGGCAACATTCAATTAGGATATCACTCAACATGGCCATTGAAGAATCTGTCCACTGCCCCCAGACCCCCTCCAAGCACAATGGCAGAACCATATTTTCAGGGACTTCCTAAAGGCCAGTAAGGTTGGAGCTAATCTAAGCTCTATGGCAAGAATGAGCACCATGGGCTGAAAATGCTCCCCTACTGGGTCCCATCAAATGACACTCCTCATAAACAGGACCTGCAGAATGCCTCTCCTACCATACCTGATGGAAGGATTAGGTATAACCAGGAAGAGGTAATTCCTCAAGTATCCTGATTTATTATGGAAATTTTGTCAAAATAGCATAACTGGAGCACTTCAATCTTCAAACATTGGTAATCTAATTTTAACATGTATATTTTCAGAGTGCTGCTAGTATTTGAAGTTGCACATTCAAATACTACTACCATCATCCTAGAATTTTTAAAAAGTCCTTAATTTAAAAAGAAGCATGCCAAGAGTTCATTTAATTAAATAGGGAAAATATACAAACTTATTCTAATGAAAGTGAAATAAATAAGCAAGTGAAAGAAGTTATGTGATTTTACTGATTATAAAATCAGACTTGATTACTTTGTAAAAAAGATGCTTTTTTTAAAAAAAAACTGTCATCAGCATCTTGTGGTTGGATTTTGTATAGGATATGATTTAGTTTGCTCGAGTTACAGAGTAATTCCTAAAATCTCTTGCCTTTATATTACCTTGAACTGATTTTTTTTATTAGAGAGATCTAAAATTAAAATAGCACAGGGACAGTTTCTTATAAATAGAATAGACAAAGATAAAAACAGTAGAACCAGTTGTTACTTTGAGTAACACTAAAAGCACTAGATACAATTTTTACAACATCGTATTTGATTGAGAAACATGAGGTTTAATTTCAATAATGAAGAATGGAATTTTTCACCACAACACATGGTCTTGATGTACAATTGTTATTATTCTATGATTTCCAATGGTACTTGGGGTTATCCATTGACCTTGAATAGTTGGGGATTCAGGAAATACAATGACAGCACTTCTTAAAGCAATTGTTAAGATATAAGAAGCTCAACTGAATAAATAATAGAATTTAGTTTCATGACAAAATGATGACTTTAATCAATTAAAGTTTAGCTTTAGAAAGATGGCCCTTTAGGGATCTTGGGGAATCTGGTTGGCAACATTGAATGTAGAGTACTGGGCTAAATATCTGCATGTTCTTATTCCTTAAATTCTGCTGCTTTTTATGATTCTTGTTTACCTTCCTACAACTTTTTGTTATTTACACATGCATTTATTTATTTTATGTATTCAACAAATTTATATGGCTGCCCAACTCACACACAGGTGACTCTGGGATTAAAAATCCACAACATCAAAACCGTAAAACCCTTGACCCCTATCCCCATGGCAGAATCAAACCTATCCACTTGATCAGCTCCATCTCCGTTCAGAATGCCCAGGCCTACTGATAAAACCACATCTTCCAGGCCTTCTGGAAAAGCAACAAGGTGGGGGTTAATCATACCTCCTGGTGAATGATGTTCCACAGGGAAGGGGCCACCACTGAAAAGGCCATTTTTCATAAACCCTCCAGATGTACATCCTTAATAGGTGAGGTCAGGTAGAAGTCTTCCTTCTGAGGCCATTAGAATTGTAAGAATCCATGGATATTAATCAATGAATAAAGATGCAATTGCATTTTCACACCTAAATGAAGCTTTTGTTTCCCCTGCAGATTTTTTTTCGAGATTCATAGTGGTGAATTCATACAAATAGAACAGAGTAGTTTTGTGACTGATTTTCAGGCAGCATTCCACAACGAATGTCTTCAAACATTTCGGTATATATCCTTCTAAGATCACTTATGAATACATGTGCTCAATTGTTCACAAGATATGGAAACCTACAAACAGTAATAGCTATTAAAATGGAAGGAAAGAAGGATGAAAGAAAAATAGATCTCTTGCAGCAGCCTTTCTTCCATTGGAAATTATCAGGGGTGATGAATCCCAATTCTTCACAGAACAGCAGTTTAAAGACTCCTTTCTTATAATTTCAATCTATTTTTGTCGGTCAGGAAAAGAAAGAAAATTCAGGCAAAATGCCATGAGAAATACAATGTCTTACCCAGATTTACACCTTGTACTTCATTTCATCCTCATAAAAATTCCGTTGGATTCAATTGGAAAATATGTTGAAAGACTGTGTGGTTTTCTAGCTGCAAAAATGAAAATAATGATCAGAAGTTAAAATTAAGTCTATAGCCTACATCCACACACTCTTAGAGAGAAATTAAACTCATTTAGTCTGAGTTATTGCCAGAATTAAAGTAATGTTCTTGATCTAAGCCATTTCTCCAATAAGAAATGGCATGTCTAGATTTGTATTTCTCTCTTTTCTGCAATATGACTTGCAATAGCTGGCAATGATGGACACTGCATGATTTGCTGATATTCCCAGTGGAAAATGTCTGTCCATAAACCAATTAATGAATTATAGGCATGATGGTCATCCATATATGTAATTTTTTCATCTGTGACAGCTGCAATATTGATCATATTTTTCACTGTAACGTTAATGACAATCTTCATTGAATAATTAATTGCAATGTAATTTAATATGAGCTACCCATGGTCTGGAGGTTGGGAAATATTCTTCATCTCATTTAACTGTTTCACAACACAAAACCTGTTCCATTTTGCAAAAATCTAAGAGAGCCAGGAATCCTGAGGTCAATAGGAGGAACAGAGAACGGCCAGGGAATAGGGGTGGAAGAAGAGAGGAAAACAGATAGAAGCAGTTGTGTTGAAGGCTGTATAAAGAGCTTAGACAAACTTTCATGGTAGGTGGGCAGAACACAGATAGATCAATTTGTCCCCAAACCATTCTGTAAAACTTGTAACTCACTAAGTTCAACTGAAGTCATCTGCTTTTATCTCTTCTCTTTGGAAATATTCTATATTTGAAAAAGTGTCCAATTCAAAAACAATGATCAGTTAATAAGGTTCAGGGGAAACACGAAGTTGCCTCTCAACAGGCAGAACCTTTGCAGCAGACTCAGCAGCTACACGAATCACATTTGATCACATTTTCCCCACCATGCTGATTCTAATTCTATTTAAATTACAGTCATTATTTTGTTATCTGTATTTGTTTAGCAGTATAAATTTTAGGGAAATCTACCAGGTTGTTTTTGTTGTTGTTATTGTTCTTTTGTAGTGGAAGAGTGATGCATTTGTCTGCCCTAAATACTAGGCATATATACCACATCCCTAATAATGAATGATGTAACATAGCCAAGGCATACATTCCATTTGGCCAGGGTATTTCTGCAAAGGGAACAAACTGGGCATAACTATCAAAATAGATCCCTGGGCCTGTGGCAAAAATAGCCATAATTGACTTAGCAGGATATAAATCATACAGGCTGTGTGATCTGATTTGAGATCCACACATTTCTCCCTAGACTGTCCTTGTCCAACTCAAAGCAGGCAAATATGTTTGAAAGTTTCTTTAAAATTAACTGAAAGTGGTTTGGGAATAAGGTGTGAATTTTGCTCAAAGGGGAAGCATTCCTGAGTTGTTTGCCTGTTTTCCTTTTAACTTTTCTTTTCAACTACACCAAACTGCTTTTGTCTTGGATGACGATAATACCCTGACAGATCATATGCTATCAGGTGAGGACAAATGAAAACACCGCAGGTCTCTAAAAACTCAGGTTTGCAAGACTCAGCTGTAGTAGATGAAGCTGTTTAACAAGATTTCTATTTTTGAAGGGGGTGGTGGTGGAGTGGATTGTATTTATTTTTATTTGCTTTGGTACTGACACATCTGAAGTAATGATTAGAAGAGACTGTGTACAATCCTGTCTATTTGGGTATCTTGAATTTCATGGGAATTACAATCTTCTTGTCTTTTGTACGGTAAGATAATTTGTTCACATTAGACATCACATCCAATAAGGCATCCTTACTGAAAAATAGCTAATATTATTCAAAATTGGCTTTGGTTCCACATCGGAGATTGTTTATCATGTTGTCAGGTACACTAATCAAGTTTCACATTGTTCTTGCAACAGGGACACTCCTGGTGCAAATTGGTACACATTATCTCTACTTACTGTTCTTGTGAGGATAAAATCAGAGGATCTCTTTAGGTGTCACTCTGAAAGTGGGATGTAAATGTGTCAAATGAATATGCGAAAACCAAAAGGAGTTCCAAAATGCTAGCTGATTTTCAGTGCCTTTTATAAAAAGTACTTTTCGGCACAGACAACACAGTATGCCATTCTGTTCATCTGTGATTTTTGTCACACAAGATTGCAATCTGGCATTTGGTTAAATTTGGCATCCAGAGAATATCAGCTTTCATATTGTTAAAAACAAGTTTCTCTCCTTTGAGGGAAAGGGAGTGAGACAAAGAAAAAGAGGGCAAATGAGCTTGACAAGGTGGTGATCTTATTTCTTGCTCAATAAACCAGATTGTTTAAAAGCTGAAATCTTACGAAGAGAATATAATAATGGAAATAAACATTGCAATTTCACATTATTTATGTCAGCTTGCCACCAACCTGGTGCCTTAACAATTGTGTTGCAACTATGATTTCTCAGTCAGCATGAACTCTGCAACCCCAACATTTCCAAAGGGCACAAGGTGGAAGAAAGACCAATTTACATAATCATGTGCCTTATTGAACAAAGTGTGTATGCATATGTACAGTATGTCTATGTCATTTGAACCATTTTATAATCATTTTATTTTCCGAAGTACTGAAAGTTTCTTGCTAGGTTTTTTAGGATACTGCAAAGCCAAGTGAGTCAGTAGGAATTCTTCAACTATCTAAAGCATCTGAAATTGAAATTATTTGCTTGATGTAAAATTTGCTCAAAGGATCATCATTTTGTTATTTAATGTCCATAAATATTCTCTCTGCAATTTGATTTTGTTTTGTTTTCATTTTATACTACAGGACCATGATCCCAAAATAGCTAGTGGAATTATAACATCATTTTGTAATTTGAAATACTATTTCAAAATATACCAAGCAACTTGTGACAACTTCTTAAAAGTAAAAAAAAAGTTCTCTCTGGAAGATCAGTCTCATGTTTAAAAAAAAGTCTTTAAAATCCATAGGTATTGAACCATATCTCAGAGATAAGTTGTAGCTTATGGTTCATTTTTATTAATAATACGGTGTCTTTGGCAGGAAAACTTTTTTTATATTCCACATTTGTCCTCACATCAAACTTGAGAAAGAGTACATTATGATCCTCCTCCCTTTTACTATAATAATAGCCTTTTTATATATGACAAAAATGTGTGCAAAGAATATGTGATGAAGATAGAACAGGAACATGCTTACTGAATCTATTCTGTGACCATCACTTGTGAAAATAAAGTCCCAATTATATATAGATACATAAACGTTGTTCAAATACCAAGATCATGTTGAAATTCCAAATTGATTGTAATTATAATTTGGTCAGAAGAAACATGATGGAGGCAAAAACTTGAAAAATTGATTAGAACAGGCATAGTCAGTGCTTAGAATAATTTCTGAGGCAGACAATCTGCTGCCTTATCTTTTCTGAGGAAACACTAAACTTCAAGAGCTAGCGCTGGGTTTCAAATCTGTGCCAGAACTAGCATGCAAATGGTCTGCTTTCATTAGCTTCTAATGTTCTTAACATTTTTGATAGCATGATCCAAGGTCTATCCTTACAAATGTATTTAGTTGAACCTCTACCATGGAATTATACATCAGCGTAAATAGCAATAGCACTTAGACTTCAATACCGCTTCACTAAGCGCTTTACAGAGTCAGAATATAGCTTCCAACAATCTGGGTTCTCATTTTACCAACCTCGGAAGAATGGAAGGCTGAATAGATATGATGTAAAAGAATAAAGATGCCTGTTACTTTCCTTGTAGTTCTCATGTCATTGATCTTTTGAATCCACAGACCACAAAGAGTGGCAGAAATATTCACTGGCAAGGTGGAATCTTAGACCTTGAAACGCCATCTCTTATTTTATATATTTCATTCATAGCCCTTTCCTAGCCAATTTCAGTCAAAGAAATCAGCTGGGCTAATTACAGTTAGTACTGGCATTTAATTTCTATCTCAACTGTTCTGATTTTCTAGAAGTTGCCACCTTGTTTCCAACTGTTAGGAAATCAGTGCTGTTGCTTGGACTGCTACTCACATTTGTGTGGCTTCCTTCCACCAGGGACCTCAAAGCAACATGTTCAGAGCTATTGTTTTCTACACAACCATCTGTGTGAAGACTCTAAAAGGGATTACTCAAGACCTCTTGGTGAACTTCAATCTTCTTTAGAGAATAAGTCCTTTTTTCCTAGGCTCTAGATCTTCTGCATTCCAGTTTGATTTAACTTCCAGATTAGGAGTAGTCTAACAGGATTCCCTAGGCAGTCATCTCTTTTTCTTAAAATAATCATTTTCAAGATGTTGTCCAATAAAACTTTGATTCTAATATCTTATGATCATTGATACTTGTATAGGGACACATGCTCAGATGAGGTGGCAACTAACAAATTATTCCTACTCCCAGGCTAAATAAATAAAAGATGAATGTTTAACAAGAGTATCTTGCAATTACCATAAACATACATTTGAATAATTTTAATATTATTTTATTGCAATATAATTTTAAATTTATTTTTCATTGTAGTATTTCTTCTTATAGCTCTTAGCATAATACATGTCTATGTAGAGGTCCACATCTAGCTCACTCACTTTAGTTCTGCCTCACCAAGCAATGTCCAGACAGATGGGGCATCTTTTGCTAAGGGCCAGGAGGCACTGGAGAAGGATTTCAAAATATATTATGAAAAATTAGTTTTTTCAGGAGGAAGTGGCAAAATTATCTCTTTGAGGAGATCTGGAATAGGCTTATCAGTCTTAGAATGATAGAATAAAAAGAAGTGATAAAAACCAACGGCACTTGAACTTTAAAGGAGAAGAAGATGGGAAACATAATTAATACAAGAGACACAAGAGAAGAGAAGTCATCTTTCTCAATATAACTCATGAGATTTCAGAACAATTTAAGGTAGTGGTTTCTATCTATCAAGCCCTTCATGGCAGAGGACCTGGTTCCTTCAGGGATCCCCTATCTCCAATAGATTATATCTGTCCAGTAAGATATGGCAGAATGGATATATTCCAGAACACACATCACAACAAACATTAACCGCCAAGATTTAAGCACATTACTTTATACTGTGCATATTTAAACCTGAGTAAGGATATATGGTAAATAATCAAAATGGAGATGCATAAACTATTATAGATTTAACACTATTTACTGATATTTTTATTCATCACCTTGTAAGAATTTTAAAGCTCAAGGATTTCCTATTATTACTCTTATTTCCAGAGTTGCTGCAGTGGGCTGCCATACTATATACAAACAAACATTAACAAAAGCAATTATTCTATCATATCAACCCACTCTTTTCTTCATTGCCTGAATGCATAAAATTGTGTTCTCCTCTGCTGAGAGAAGAAAGAAGGATCATAAAGCCTCCAATGATGGAGCACCCACAACCTCTGAAGGCAAGTCGTGCCACTGGTTAATTGTTCTCACTGTTATGGAATTTCTCCTTAGTTCTAGGTTACTTCTCTCTTTGATTAGTTTCCATTCATTGTTTCTTGTATTACCTTCTGGTGCTCTAGAAAATAGGTTGACCCCCTTTTCTCTGAAGACCTAAACCATAACTAGCTTTTCAACCTGCCATTGTTCAGATGTGCTGAATCACAGTTCCAAATTCCTACCAGCATGGTAAAACAGCCTCTTTATCATGGATGAAGGAAGTTGTTGTCCTACACATTTGCAGAATGTATATGTTAGGTGCTTTACATAATAAGCAGTTTCGTAAACTCTCTTAATTCTTCTCCAGACTTGATTATGCAAGATTTGTATTAGCTCCTGGTACACATTGGTTTTATTGTATTATGTATTTTTGATTAAATTCTAGAGTTAAACACCAAAAATCTCAGGACCTACAGTATGTTGTTCCATGTAAGGCCTTGATGACAAAAGTTTATATATTCTATGCGTTGCATGTCTTTGTTTGACTATGACCTTAGGCTGTGAAAAGATTTCCAACTGTTATTTCTCAGTTTCTGGGCTATTTTCTTACATTTATCTCCATTCTGACTCTTTCATTGGAATAACTGTTCAAAACACTGATTGGCTTTGGCTGTAGGATATTTTCACAAATAGTTTTGATATATTTGTTCTGTTTAGCTTCTCCTGAGGCCTTATTAAATTTTCCATGAGAAGCGCCTTCCCTCTCTGGTCAGCAGAAGCACAAATAACAAAGGGCAGGCTTATTGACTGGGGTCCTAACAACAAGCAAAAAGATTTATGTAAGTGTTTCTTTCACTTTTGACAAAGGCAATGATAGTAGAAGAATGCATTCTGCCTATCATCTTTGGATGATATGAAGCAGAAAGAACATTTCCAGAAGCCCTGATGCATTGCAAGCAAAATAATACTACAAGGGATATATCCTTCAAACTATGTATTGATTGCTAAGTGGCTCCAAATTTTATGGCATCTATTGCATCAAAAGTAGAATACGTTCAAGGTGCTGGTTGTACAAAACCCTTCATAGCATGGACACCTGAATACCTGAAATAATAGTAGTCATAATAATAATATAACTTTTCATGAAATCATTGCATTAAAAGGAAGCACAAAAGTTCTCAGTTCTAATTGATCAATGCAAGAATCCTAGTATTGTGGATGAGTATCCATCCAGCCTCTGATTCACTGTGATCCCATGGGCCAATGATCAGCAGTTAAATTAGTATACACTTTTATACGTGTTCTACTGATCGTCATCCATCAGCTGGATTTAGATGCACAAAATTGTTCTTACTGGCTGCCACGTAGCTCTGATTAAGATCCCTCTCACTAATGTCTCAGGTGATTTTCCAGAAGTGTATAAATGTTTCTCTTCAGGCAATTTCATAAGTAGAGAGTCACCTGTCATTAGGTGCTTGGTAGTAAGGCTGGAAAATTATTTTAAGGGTTCCCAAGGATCTTTTTTTTAAAAAAAAAATTCAACTTGCACATTTTCCTTTGCTTTTAAAGTTTATGCATACTCTAGCCTTTCTATTTATTATATATCCTATATTAGTTCAAAGCGTACTTTAAATTGAACTGGATGTGACAATAATGGATACACACTCATTGACTTTCAAAGTTAGATGTGTAAAATAAGTCTTGAGTCCCATTAGCTATGTAGGGAAATGTAGACTTAAGCTCAACTCTTCCCTTGCAAATTTCCAGGAAATCATTCCTGAATATCTCTATCTCTATCCAAACCCTTTTATGTTACAAAATGTTCGCAAACACAACATTACACAAATGCACACACAGCCATACAAGATGCCAGGAATATGTCAGACACATACTTTAAATTAAAGTAAAACTGGACAATTTTTCCACTCTACTTTTGCTATACTTTCTCACTAGGGGCAATGATTGGTTTATTTATATGTACTGTGAATTGTGGTTTCTACCTAATACAGTTTATTAATTTAGTAAATTTATATTGGGTGCAAGTACATTACCCTAGATGGTGATGATCTTAAAATGCACAAAAGCTGGGAACATTTCAAAAGCAAAACCAATCACTCAATATAAGCAAGAAATGGACTCCCCCCCCCCCGCAAAACAATTATAATTATAGCCTATGATGCTCTGACCAACCCCTCTACTTCCCTAGCCTGATGACAAAGATTCACCATTGGTCTACTGTCAATTTGAATTTACCACTTCAGTGAATTTAAACCTGCTGTCAGCTTTGGAAGCCATATTTTACTTAGAAGCTTCCATGCTGCCACATTTCAGTGCCTGGGAAATAGGGAGGGGGGATATTATAGTGAAGTGGAATTTTAGACATAACAACATTCTTCTCTGGCTCAAGTGGTAAGATCACAGTACTGCAGTACTGCAGATCAGCAGTTTGGCTGATCGAATCCCACCAGCTCC
>JANHJO010006688.1:50188-63529 GCA_032468235.1 Pseudoxyrhopus heterurus | reverse complement strand
TACAGTATTGCGAGTAACTGCAATGCTAGCTGTATCACTGTTGAATGTTAGTTGATCAGTTTTCTCACTACTTTGAAATTATTAACCTATAATGACAATATCTTTAGGAACTGAATAAGTATAACACTTCACAAACAATACAATTTGGAAGGTCTTATTTCCTAAATAGTTTTTCCGAGTGGAAACAAATGAGATCCATATAAAATAGCATGCCATCTACTGGTGAAGCAGGCATTATCAAGTATTTAAAACAATATAACTTTCATTTTCCTGCTCTTGCATTTGATCTTCCTGCTTGCTTTTCTTTAAAAAAAAAACATTCTGTGTTAAATACTTTTTAAAATATATTGCTTGTTACTAAAATCGGCAAGGCTTACATTTGCAAAGATGTGAAGGAAGGCAGAGCTCACCATTTGCATACGTCTCGTTTGATTCCGTGGCTCTCTTAACATACCAAATTTTCAGCGAAACCTATTTTTTTTAAAATGCAAATCTGCTATTATATAAAATCAATTTTGCATAGCCCAATTACTGAGAGAACCTTTGATGAAGATTATGCAGTTAAATAATGTGGGAGGGAGAAGGTTTTGTTTTGTTTAACAATTTAACATGTTTAAAAATGCTTCACGAAGGAATAAAGAATTTGTTGATTTCCTTCAATGTCGACCATTACGATTGCTACTCTATGATCGCGTTTTTCTGATTCAATGGGAAGTTTAGATTTTGGAGTATATCCATTTCTTTATGGGCTGATACATCCAATTTCTGACCCATTTTCCTATAGAAAATAGCTTTAGATTTCCTGTAGGAACTTGTCCAAGAGGTGTTTTTTTCAAAAGGCAACTGGACTTTGTTTTCGTTTTTTTCCTTGAAGACATTTTGCTTATCATCCAAGAAGCTTCTTCAGTTCTGAACTGAACAGAAGTCTAGTTGCACTTTTGAAAAAGAACCTTTGGGACATCCATGACCTGGATGACTGAGAATCTACATAGACACCGTAGGAGCTTGGTTATAATTTTAGGGAAAATTTGGCATTTGAAACGAGGTGCAATGAGAATGCCATTTGTTCCACTTCAGCAGATAACATTGGGGAAACCAAAAGTTTTTCAATATGCTTCTCTTGGTGAATGATTTTCGGTTTTATTAAAATGTATTTGGAAAAGGTCTAGCCAACAGGAAGAAAAATAAATAAATGCACAGGTTAAATTTATTAAATATATTGTTAGGTGACGACAGTCTATGGGTGATTTCTTGAGAATATTTACGGAGGTAATTGATAATTGCTTGGCTAGAGGAAAATATTCTCATCTTATAAACCAGGAGTCTTAGGGGCTGCTTAATAAAACAGAGAAAAAGAAGATTGCTCATTATCAGAACCTGCTCTTTCCATCGTTAGAAGCTCATTGCAATACAATATTGGTGTTCGCAAAGTCAGTTCTCTGAAGTTCCAT
Source organism: Pseudoxyrhopus heterurus (assembly GCA_032468235.1). NCBI lineage: Eukaryota > Metazoa > Chordata > Lepidosauria > Squamata > Pseudoxyrhopus > Pseudoxyrhopus heterurus. The sequence continues at coordinate 62,078 of JANHJO010006688.1, read as the reverse complement.
TAGTATCTTTGCAATAGCCATAAAGAGGAGCTTTTGACAATGTGTTATCGCATTGTTTTCCTCAGGTAATAACCATGTCATCTTTTTTTTTTTTAAATTTGTTCAGCAGACTTCACGCTGAGACATTTTTATCTTTTTTTATGTAAAGGAGCTGTTTTGCTGCACTATTCCAGGTTCATGCCCGATGTGCAGCCACACATTTTATAGTTCGTACGTCGTTCAGTCTCCTTTTCCTTTAGGTATATTTTGGATTGCCTTAGAATTAGATGGCATTTGGGGGGGCAAGGAGAAGAATTTTGAAAAATGCCAGAAATGATGTAATTGCCTTTCTTGACCTCCGATTAGGATGCAATTATTAGACAGATTCCCCACCTCAAAAATTTGGATAATCAGATTTATTTATTTTTTGACTGGACAAAATCTTCTGCTCCTTCTGCAAATGGTTAGTGGTTGTTCTTGGTCCTAATAGAAGAGAATATGAATGTGTGTGAATGTCAACTATAAGTCAGAAGACAATAAAACCTTAATCTTGCATGGACAGACTGGGAAACTGTGAGTTTGAACTGGGAAACTGTGAGAATCCTAGACCAAGCTAAATGCAAAAAACAGTAGAGAATTCCTCGAAGCAGGAAGGCATTTGGATAAATCGGCCATCAATAAACACGTAGATATAAATGGTATTTACACACCTTTGAAAAGAGACAATAAAAAAGCTAAGAAAGAAACCAAAATACCCAAATGCATCCTCTCCAGCAACCAACACCCAGATAAGCAGTGATTAAGACCAGACAAACAAACAGAAAACAATACCCTAATCAAGATAACCACTAAGGAGAAAGCTGAACCCCCACCAACACGGGCAGGGCAAGTTACTAGTGACAGAGTAGCAGAAGTTGTTGTTGTTATAGGCAATACAGCCATCTCATTAATTCACTTTCTTGAAGCCTGATGATACAACCCCACTTTAAGGGGCCTCTGGAAGAATGTCAGGGATGGGGCCAATCTTAACTTGGGGGAAATGATGTTCCATAGGGTGGGTACTACAGCAGAAAAGATCTCCCTCCTGGGTCCTGCCAGATGTAACTCCTTCGTAGACAGAATCTCTAGCATACTTCAATGGTATGTGGGAATGGCCTTGAGAGACTAGACTCTGCCAAGGGAAAGATCAGTAAGAGACAGGATAGCCCTCAGCTGAAGGGTGGGTAGGACAAGAAGCTCAGAAAGGACCATCCCTATTTTTCAGCTTGTGAAAGAAGACAGGTATGGAGAACTCCTTTTTTCAGACATCTGGGGAGATTCTCGGTCATCCAGGTCATGGTTGTCCTAAAGTTGCTTTTTCAAGAGGCAACTGGACTTTCTTGTTTTTCTCTGAAGACATTTTGCTTCTCATCCAAGAAGCTTCTTCAGCTCTGACTGGATGGTGGGGAATGGAAGGATTTATATTCCTTGCAGACAGCTGGTCATTTGCATTCTTTTATATAGTTGTCGAGGCCACTTGGAAGTTTGTATCACCTGAGTAGTGCACATGGGAGTGGAGCCTTCTTGGAACTACTGAAAGAACTGTGTTGTAGAGTGGAGATAGATGATGTCATATCCCTCCCCCTCTGGCTGTTCAATTTTGACATAGATGACCTCTTTGACCCCTCTTTCAAACCAGCGGTCCTCTCTGTCCAAAATGTGGACTTTGCTGTCTTCAAAAGAGTGGCCTGTATCTTTTAAATGCAGATGGACTGCTGAATCTTCTCCTAATGCATTTGTTCTTCTGTGTCCTTTCAGACTTGCTACATTTGGTCGATGTGGCTTTACAGTACTGTAGAATTAGCTCACCTGGTTGTGATTCCTATCTGGTTTACCCTGTGAGGTTGACATCAATCTTGCTGTCCTTGAGATTTATTTATTTTAATCATTTTCTTGGTTTTGCTCCTGAATTTTCCTTTGCAAACTAAAGCAATCAACATCACCTTATAAACATCGACCATTTTTAATCCTTGCGAACATTTCAGATTTAACCCTTTTGAGGTTTCTTCTTTATTTTTTTTTCCAAGAAAATTTTATTTTTTTCCAAGATATATGGTCCCTGTAGGTATATGTGTTATGCAAGAGCGAATGCATGCCCAATGAATGTGGAATGAACAAAAGCACCACCTTTTAAGACATGATGTGCGTTCATTTGGTTACAAAGAGGAAATAAATGAGAATTGAATTGCGAAACTCATAATATGAAGGAAGAGTGAAGAAAATTGGCAAGATCCTTAGAAGGTGAGAAGCGGATAAATCGATGTGACCATCGCAAACACCAAGGCCACCTTTTGAAGCTGATGTATAACTGCTATCACACTTCAAGGAGGGGTGTTAGTATATGTGAAGCACTCGTCATTTTCAAAACCAATAGAGGGGAATATTGGTAGCTCAGGGTTGAACTGTGGGGTCCTTGGTGCTCTCTGAGCTTGGTGCTTTTCTTGCAGATGTTTCACTACCAAACTAGGTCATCAGGGCTAGCACCAATGACCCCACAAAGTCAAAATAGCAGTGCAATCAAAGCTCTTTCTTTTTCACATGCCTCCCAATATGCTTGACCTTTTTTGCTCAGTCTTGTAGATACTCTTCAGTTGAAGAGATTTCTGAAGAACTTAGACGATATGCATTGGGGAACTTCAGTACGTAGGGAGACCAGGTTTTGCAGGTTCGTCAGGAACAAAAACCGGGAGAGCAGAGCTGGATGAATAGGGGTATCCCATTCAACACTTAGGGATATCACCTTCCTGGTTGTTGTTTTTTTATCCGTCTCCGCCTACCACTAAACCCAAAACTATATTTATCTTTCCTAAAGGAATTAATGCCTTAATGGGACCTACTCACTTTGTGGGGAGTGGAGGTGCTGATGAGTGTTTCTGTTGCATTTGGTGCTCAGCTCCGGGCTGACGTCACCTGAAGCTGCACACCTGCTCCCTGCGCTGTTTACTTCTGAAGGGCGGCTCCAGAAAACGGTTCCAGGTCTCCTGGGTTCGACCTCAGGGCCTGAGTCACAAACAGCCCGTTAATGAGCTGTTGGCTTCATATTTAGAAGTCCCCGGGGCAGAACGAGGCCATCGGGAGCTGTGGTGGCTCAAGTGGTTAGAACACAATACTGCAGATCAGCAATTTAGCAGTTCAAATCCCACCAGGCTCAAGGTCCACTCAGCCTTCCATCCTTCCGAGGTCAGTAAAATGAGAACCCAGATTGTTGGGGGGCAATAGGCTGACATTGTAAACTGCTTAGAGAGGGTAGCAAGCCCTGATAGGCGGTATATTAATACAGTGCTATTGCTATTACTGTAGGGGACTTTTTGGTTTGGCTTTTCATAGCCAAGATGTGTTGGATACCTGACAGTGAAAATACCAATCCATGTTCTGTGTTTGTGAATTCTTGGAATTGGAGAGGGCAACGGAATTACTATCTTACTTAGAACTATGGCTTCGAAATGAAAAGGCTTCGATAATAGGACATTCTCAATGACAGGAGGAAAAAGATTTTCTAATTGCTTATCTTTTTCTCTCAAGTTCAAAGTTGTTTTTGTTTTTATGACGAACATAGGTTTATTAGAGTTCCTGTTTTTATTTGTACATTTATACATTAATGTTTAATGTGCTTCTGTTAAAAGAGATTCTCAGTGGTCCCCGTCTTATAAAACCTCTTGCCAATTGGAGGCCAGACGTCTGAAGTATAAAGAAGCAGGGGATAAAACTGAAGGAAGTGGTATGATCTATGATAAAGGAGAACCGGATTTGCATGGCAGAGATTTGAAAAGCTCGTCTTCTACAGGTGAAACTGTGGTCCGTTATTTGAATGACCATCCAGCAATTAACGCTTTGCAAAGTTCAGATGGGGTGAATCCTACCAAATTGGAAGAAGAAAAAAGTGAAGAATCCCAAGGAGATGAGTATACAAAAGCATCTCCAAGTTCAATAATCCAAAATGAACTAAAAGAATTACAATTGGTAGAATCTTCAGCTTCTTCTGCCAGTACCTCAAGTGCCCATAGATTAGATATTTTAAAGCAGCATCAGCATGACGATAAACTGGAAAAACTGAAAGAACGAATTCGGAAGCAATGGGAGTGTTCAGAGGAACTGACTGCCAGAGGACATAATTCCGAATATTCTGATCATCCTGTAACTGTCACAGCCCCTGAAAATATAGTGACTCCTAAAATCAGAAAAGTGGCAACAGCACCCATGGCTCCCTCCTATAAAGGTAAACAATTTCTAAATAAAATGTATAAGTGAGGGGAAAAAAATATCTGGCTTGTGTAATAAATGCTAAGATTTCCATTTTTCCTTTCCTGGGATTGATTACAAACCCACTAACATTATTTCAAAAACTAAGGTTTTTAATTTTTTTTCTCACCTTCCGAACTTTACTCTGTTGGCTATCATCCTATGTTTTCTCCTCTTTTTTGTCAACAGTATATTGTGACAAACGCTTTGTGAATATTGTTTTTGAATTATATGTAGATTTTTTATGTATATTATTTCACCTGGAAAACTTTTTTTTTTTTTAAAAACTGGTAACTGAACATGGAACTGGTAACCAATAATTAGCTACAAATGGACCACATATGTACAATATAGTGGTTGTATTCTAGTGGTTTTGTAAAGATTTGTTAATATTGTGCATAAAGGGTTGGTAATTTATACTTCATTTGTCTTTTGTGATTAACTTTGTATTTAATGTGTTTAGATAGAAACTTCTCAGCTACTTCCATGTAATAGAGGCTTGAAATCTAAATAGCTTTCTAAATAGAATGTCATGAGTATTTTAATCTGCTAAAATTAATTGTGCTGTTCTTTAGGTTTCAATCCATCAGAAGCCAAGATTCGTACTCCTGATGGAAAGGTATGGTGTGAAGAGGAATTTCTGAACCTCAGTAGAGAGTTATGTCAAGATTTAGAATTCCAGTTGGCAGGTAAATAGCCAGAGTAATTTTGTAAATATTTACATTAAAAGCAGTGATATTATATATTTAATCTACTTCACCCATAAGCCTGTAATTAATACTTTGAAGTCCTGTAAATTTAAAGAAAAAATAAAATTGGTAACTGAATTCATACCTTGTTTCAATGAGTTCTGGTTTGAAAGTTAATAATTGCTATAATATCCTCCTGTAGTTCTAATGGGAGTTTGCTTGATGCACTAATGGTTCTTCAACATATTTTTCAGAAGAGGATTTGACTGCGATAAAGACACCTATTGAAAGAAAAGAGAAAAAAGGACACAAACCAGTGCGTAAAACTCAGAAGATTGCACAACTCTCAAGTCCTTATTCTAAATCAGGTGCATTTTATTGTAATTTTTTTTTGTTTAATTATTGTGAGCCACCAAGAGTCATTGACAGTCAGGTGGCATACAAGTTTTATCATTTCATTCATTCATGACAATCATCAGTGTTGGCTTATACTTTTCAAGAGAGCTGTTTCCATATGTCTGAGGGCTGCAGTCATATTCTCTTACCATCCTCTTGCTTGCTTACTGTTTCCTCAAATATGATATATTAACAGCATGTATCATGTTAACCAAGCATTGCAGATATATGACCCTATGCCAGTGATGTCAAACCTATGGCACGCATGCCCAAAGTGGCACGTGGAACCATGTCGCCTGGGACGCCAGCCATCGCCCAGCCTAGCTCCACTGCGCATGCGCACGCGATACCCGGGTTTTTAGCCGGAAAAAAGCCAAAACCAGTTGTTTTTCAAGCTAAAAACCCGGGATTGTGACCCCACTGCACATGTGCGCACAATCCCCCGGAGGCCCCCACACACGTGTGCATGACTCCTGGGTTTTTAGCCCCCAAAAACAGCTGTTTTTGGCTCTTTTTCAAGCTAAAAATACGAGGGCCACGTGCGCATGCGCGGGGGGTGCACGAGGGGCCCGCACGTTGCATTGTGGGTGGGGGCACACAGGAGTGCTTGCACGCACGCGATTTGGCACGGGAACCAAAAGTTCGACATCACTGCCCTATGCTAAGGTGAAGATCTTAAGCTTCACTGCAGGAATGTTGTAGATTTTCTCAGTATTATTCTCTGTAAAACACACTGAGGGATATAAAGAGAGACAAAGTTAATGGTAAGCAAAGATTAAAGGCAAGGATAGCTAGCTTTAATTTAAGAATGCAAGAAATTTAAAATACAAAGGTAAAAAATGAATGCTAAGAAAAAATAAAATGCAGAGGAAAAAAGTGGGAAGGGAAAAAATAAACTTACACAAAGAAATGACTTTTCCCTTCATCAAGACAAGTACAAACAATTTCAGCGATTTATTACCTTTCAACCAAAGGTTTGTAAACAATTTCAACCAAAAATCCCATATCTTTTATCTGTTATTTGCTAATGAGGCCTGTCATTCAGTCTGTCATTCATGTAGTCATCAACCTACATTGTAGCTATGAATTTTTCCAGAGTTAAAATACTTTTTTCCATTCTGTATTAGGGACCTCTTCTCCTTTAAATAATTTTTAGTTCTTTCTGGTTGTCTCTAGGAGGCTGCTTTTAAAGTCTCTTATCATATATTTCTTACACTTAGATTCATAAGCTTCATGTATTTTAATAGGATTCTTTTAAAAAAAATCACAGGAAAGATTTTTAGTTTCAAAATCCTATTTCCTGTCAATCTGGCCCATTAGTCCATTTGTAATTTTCCAGAATCAACTTTCTAATCATGCCTTTTCTGTTTATTTCGGAATAATAAATTTTGCTTTAAGTTCTTAAACATACATGGAACTTCTTTCACTGACGATTAAAGGAAAATTATCCACTAATCAAACTTGGCCTTATGAAGGTTCCCACTATGCAAAAAGCAATTAACAAGCCATTTCCAAAAATGACTAATAGAGGAAATGGGCAAACTGAATGTCCATTCCAAAACATTCCCAATCAAAGTTTGGTGAAATGAGTTTCTCTTGGTTCCTAGAACTCTGACACTGCTGTAAAATGGTCTCCTCATCGGGGCCCTCTCTAAGGAGCACTTATGAGCAATCTTGGCCCTCTCCTTATTTTGGAGAGGAGTTTGGAGAGCTGATCCATTCATTGGCTCCTTTTTCTGCTATGGTCGTCAGCTCTGCTCTCTGTAGAACCATTTTCAGTCCACCACTGCTTCCCCGGAAGTCGATAACATTAGTTCAGTAAAAAGCAACAAAGAAGGAACTCATCATTATTTCAGATGATGATATCATTGTACAAGTGGGTGAGATAGCAATACATTTCCTTTCTTGCCACTTCTATCCATGTAATTTCCTTAAAATATAGAGTACTGGTGTGTTATTCAGTAAGAAATAGAAAACGTTTTGTGTCTTTTTTTCTTGGTTTAGGTGGTGCCAACACAATAAGTACAGCATCCTGGAGGGATGGACAAAGACTAGCAAAGAAAATACTGGGTCCAGTGCCTAAACTAGAGCAGCCAAACACTCAGATATTGTCTAGTGACAGGAATGAAAGAGATAAATCTGGTAAGTTAAATATATATTTGTGGGGGGGGGGGTTGTGTGTATATGTGTGAGCATTTTCATACCAATAAAAAACAGCTATTCACTTTATGTCTCATACACTGAACAAAATGGAACGTAATTCTGAACAATTATTCTTTTTTGCACACAGTTCTTTAAATCACAAAATAAAAATTGGTACCTTCACTTTCAAGGCTGAATGAATACCGTACACCAAGGGCCCCTAACCCCAGGCCACGGCCCAATACTGGGCTGCAGCCTGTTGAAAACGGCCTGTGCAAGGGTCGCATGAGCACATGAAGCTGCATTTGCACAAGCAGCACACATATGTGTGAAATTATCCCCGCTCCCTGGACCTGGAAAGGTTGGGGTCTGCTGCTGTATAGCGCAGAATTTTTCTAAAAGACACAAAATAATAGATGTAAATAAAATTTAAGATTCACCATGCTTGACCACCCAACAATATTTCATGAAATATTTTGCTACTAGGAAAGGAATCTTCAAGGAAAAAAATATAAGAATTTTTACCATTTTTGGATGATGGCAGTGAGATTTTGAAGTATTAGTTTAAATTACTCCATTGCTGACCATACTCAGTTTTGCAAAATTGCAGTTATCTAATAGGCTATATTCTAGAGCAGGAATGTCAAACTCGAGACCCGCGGGCCACATCTGGCCCACCAGGTGCTTAGATCTGGCCCGCGGGGACACCCTGGAAACAGCGAAGGAGTGGCCTGCGATGCCTCTGCAGCCTTCCCAAGCTCAGTTTTCACTGGCAGAGGGTTGCAGGAGGCTGTTGCAGCCGAAAATGGAGCTCGCGAGGGTCACGTGCAGCTCTCCCAAGCTCTGTTTTCGCTGGCAGAGGGTTGCAGGAGGCCATCACAGCCAAAAACAGCTTGGGAGCCCATTTTCACTGGCAGAGCACTTTGGCTACCACAGGTTCCCCCAACAGGAGTGACGTTGAGCTGACCACTCCCACCTAGCCACACCCAACCGGGCCCCCAGAGGTCAAACACAACCCTGATGCAGCCCTCAATGAAATCGAGTTTGACACCCCTGTTCTAGAGCCTATATACAGTCTGATTATGCTGTAAATCAGGGGTGTCAAACTTGTGGCCCATGGGCCGGATGCGTCACACACTGGCCACACCCTCCCCCGTTTTAGCAAAGGGGAAAAAGTTGTGATACGTCACATGACGACAACAGGACGCCGCAAGTTTGACACCCCTGCTGTAAATAGTTTCTTTTATACAGTGGAACCTCAGTTCACGAACACCTCCGTTCGTGACCAAATCAGTTCACAAACAAAAATGCCAGCCAAGTTTTGATTCGGTTCATGGTCAAACCTCGGTTGGTGAACAGCATGCGCAGACAGTGTCGTGGCACCCGTGCATGCGCAGTAGTGTCGCTTTGGAACGCGACTGATTCGGAACGCGACCGCAGTCTGGAAACGGATTGCCATCCGGTTCCGAGGTTCCACTGTACAGCAAACTCTCATGGGTGTTCCAGTTGAAAATCTGAGAACATAAAAATTATAGTCCTAAATAATTTTTTCATGACCAGTTTCGAAGTTGTATGTATTCTTTTTCTGATAATGGTTAAAAAAAATTACATTGCATTTGCATATTATTTTATTGCCCAACATGATTTCCAACCTTTTAAAAGTAATTTTTCTTTCTATATCAAAAAATGTAATTTCTGGATACAGTGTTCAAAATTCATAAAATAAGATAGATTAAAAAATAATGCCCATCAAATAATGTGCCCAAATACTGGATATTAAAATGAATACGCTACTTTGAATCTTAGTTCCTTGCTAATGCTAAATTCTGATCTTCCCCCTCTGCTCCCCTAGTATCTTCAGCTCAAATAACAGAAATTGACAGCAATATGCCTGTGGCTGTAAAACCCCTCACAATATGTCCTGAGCGTTTGTGGAGCAAAATAAGAGGAATGAATAACCTGAAGAAAAAAGATGCTGCTTCTCACAATGAGGGACTGGGAGATGATCATGTAAATAAGGATTTCTTGCCGGTAGAAATCCGTGGGATTCTTGATGATCTGCAACTGGATTCTCTAGTTCCGGATTCAGAGATGAGGAATGAAATATATCAGAATCAGGAATCAGAACCACCTCCATTTTCTAGAAGTCACAGTCCAGGCCAAAAAAAATCAGACAAAGTTCCCATCAGTGAAGACACTCAGTTTATCTTAAAGAAGCGCCACTATGATGCAGATGAAGTACGCCAGTATATTGTGAGACAGCAGGAGGAAAGGAAGAAGAGACAAAGTGAAGAAAAGAAAGCACAAAAGGAGGCAACACAGCAAAAAAATAAAAGACTCCAGGAACTTTACAAGAAACAAAAAGAAGCCGTTGCAAATAAAACAAAGACAACATCAACATCTGAAACGGTCACTAAACAATTACAAGAAACTTATTCTAAATTGTTCATGGAACAAACATTGCTGGAGAATCCAGCACTCTCTGTTCAAGAAGTTCAGGTAGATTGATAAGAATTGGGATAGTTTCTGTGTTTTTTCCATGTTACTCTTTTAAAAAATGCATATAATAAGCAGCAATAACTTATTTATTAATTTGTTGCATTTACAACATGCCATTTCCTTGAGCTTACTGCCTCAAGGATATTAACACTTGGGTATTTTTTCTGAGATGTGAAGGTGAGATATATCAGTTAACTAGGGTTTAGGCTTAATCCCCTTAATTGTTTTGAGGTAATTCAAGCTCAAAGAGACTAGTCAGAGTGGTCTATTAAACTCCATGGTTGCCTAAAGTCTGAATCAGGAACACAATAAGTAAGAGTAGCATTAATAAGATGTGTAAGAATTGCCAACACTCTTGCAGTCTGCAAATGTAGTACAATGTACAATTTTTAGCATAGTGTAATATGTGAATAGACATTAGCCAATTAAAACATTTTTTAAAACCCAGACAGACACAAAGTAGATAAGGGTCCTGTATTCTTTCCTGGTCATCAACATCTAGCCCTTTGTTAATCCTAATTGCTCTTTCTGCTTCCTTCTACACTAAGAAAAGATCTGAAGATTCATTCTAGATATGTTTAGCTGAACATATTTAGGAAACCATCATGTCCCTGGAAACCTTGATTATATAGCTGTAACACTCATGGGGTATAAGCCTTGGCTATTTATCCAAGTCGTTATATACCTGTTACTTAATTTAATTAGTGTTGAAAAGATCAATGTTAAAATCCTTAATTAGTCATGAAAGTCATGGGAAAGTATACTTCAAAGTCCAGTAATTATTGATTCAGTTTGTCCTTATTTTATAAAAAAAATGTCAATTTTTCTTTCCAGTCCAAACCTGGATATCAACCATCTGGAGAATCTGATAAAGAGAACAAGGCTCAGGAGCGTCCTGTTAGTGCATCATCCAGTAGTGATATGTCTCTCTCTGAGCCTCCTCATCCTTTTGTAAGGTAAAGTATGCATTCTGGGCTAAGAAAGTGGAACACACTAAATATCGGAGATAATGGTTTTTATACAGTGGAACCTCAGTTCGCGAACGCCTCCATTCATGACCAGATTGGTTCACGACCAAAAATGGCAGCCAAGTTTTGATTCGGTTCACGATCAAACCTTGGTTGGCGAACAGCAAAAACGGCGCAGAAAGATTTGTGGCACGTGTGCATCCTCAGACAGCATCTCAGCGCGCATGTGCAGTAGTGTTGCTTTGGAACGTGACCAATTCAGAACGCGACCGCAGTCCGGGAATGGATTGCAGTCGCGTTCCAAGGTTCCAATGTATATGATTTAGCTATGCAGATTTTATAGCAGCTGAGAATATTGTAATATTTTTCCAAATCTTGAAAATATATTTGTTAAAATTCAGTGCTCATAAAATTCTTAAATATGTCATGAAAAGCAAGATGCTACTTCATAGGTCATTAGAAATGAAGTATAATTCCTTCTGTACATTCAAAGCTATGTCTGTACCAAGGTTCTTCAGGAATGCAAATAAAAAGTACAAGATTATTTTGTATGAAGAATTCAGATTCACTTTAAAACATTCAAATTTGGGGCCAGTAATATGTTTAAAGGTTATCTACACTACTGTTGTTAAACTGTATTTAAATGTTAAATTCATGTATGGACTGTCAGCAGTCTTGATGGAGTGTTTAATTAAGTTGGGCTGAAGAGAAAAATAAGAACCCAATAATCCACAAGTCTATTTGAGAGTCTTTTCAGTTGGGGTGGGCTATTTGTATCTCTCAAAATTCTTTTCCAAAGACCCTCTTAAACTATAGTACCAAATATCAGTTTCCCATCATTTTTAGATACTGTATATACTCGAGTATAAGCCGACTCGAGTATAAGCCGAGGCCCTAATTTTACCCAGGAAAACCGGGTAAAGTTATTGACCCGAGTAT
>JANHJO010006688.1:24381-40685 GCA_032468235.1 Pseudoxyrhopus heterurus | reverse complement strand
TTAATTTATAGTTCCTAATCCACATTTTTTCCCAATCATCAAGGCTAATCCCATGACCAATGTTTCTAGCCCAGGCTAACATATTGTCTTTGACAATCTCTTCTTCCATTTTCCTGTTAAGTAGAGTATTGTAACCTTTTGTTATTAATTTTGTGTCGTTGTCGAGTAATGCTCTATCTATTTCAGTCCATTCTATATTGATTCCACCTGTCTTCATATCCTTGTTATATCTCGCCTGGATCAATGCATATGGCCACCAATCTATTATAATATTTCGGGTTTCCAATTCCTCTTTAGTCATCAATTTTTCTTGCTTATTTAAGATATCCTTATATGTTATTATTTTCCCTGCTTTCAACATATTGGGATGTATAAGAGCTTCCATTGTTGATACCCATGGGGGTATTTTAAGATAAAATTTCGTTTTCACTCTTTCCCAAATATATAGTAGAGATTTTCTAAGAAAATGTCTTTGGAAATATGTATGTGCTTTTCCTTTCTCGTACCACATGAATGAATGCCATCCAGATTGCAGGTCATGTCCTTCTAGGGTGAGAATTCTCTTATTTCTTAGGGTCATCCATTCTTTTATCCAGGTTAGTGCGGCTGCATGGTAGTACGTTTCCCAATCAGGTAGTCCCAATCCTCCCCTTTCTTTGGCATCCTGTAGCCATTTTTTTTTAATTCTTGGTTTTTTACTCTGCCAAATAAATTTTTGGATTGGTTTATCTAATTCTTTGAAAAATTTGTTATCCAATTGTATTGGTATAGTTTGGAAGAGAAAAAGTATTTTTGGTAGTATATTCATTTTAATTGCTGAAATTCTTCCCAGTAGAGATAATTGTAGGTTTTGCCAGTTGTTTAGATCTGAAGTAATTTGTTTCAATAAATTAATATAATTATGTTCTTTAAGGGAAGAACACCTTGACGTTAACCAAATACCCAAGTATTTAATTTTTTTTGTTATTTGTAGTCCCATTTTCCCCGTAAGCTCAATTTTTTGTTCATTCGTCATATTTTTTATTAACATCTTTGTTTTTTCTTTGTTAATTTTAAGCCCTGCCACTTTACCAAATTCTTCAATTTTTAATAATAGTTTAACTCCTGATTCAAGTGGGTCTTCCAATATAAAAACCATATCATCGGCAAAGGCTTGAGTTTTGTATGTTTCTTTTTTGACTTTCAAACCCTTAATTTCCGAATCCCGTCTAATTTGTATTAACAAAGTTTCTAGAACAAGTATGAAGAGCAACGGGGATAATGGGCATCCCTGTCTTGTACCTTTATTAATAACAAATTTTTCAGAAAGCTCCCCATTGATTATAATTTGCGCTTTTTGGTTACTGTAAATTGTTTGAATTGCTTTTATTAATTTTCCCCCAAAGTCCATTTTCTCCAATTGTCCCAGCATAAACTCCCATGAAACATTGTCAAATGCTTTTTGTGCGTCTATAAAGACCAGGGCTGCCTGTTTCTCGGGGTGAGCTTCATAATATTCCAAAGTATTTATTATAGTTCTAAGATTTCTATTTATTTGTCTGTTTGGAAGGAATCCATTCTGATCCGAGTGTATAAATTCCTTTAAATAAATTTTGAGTCTCTCTGCTAAAATTGAAACAAATAATTTATAATCAGCGTTCAGTAATGATATAGGTCTGTAATTTTTTATTTGTTGTTGATCTGTGTTTTCTTTTGGAATTAATGTGATGTAGGCCTCCGCCCAAGAATCAGGCACCCTTGCCTTATCTAAAATTTCATTAAATAGTTCTAATAAATGTTTCTCCAGTGAAGTTTGTAAGTATTTATATACTTCCCCCGGTAGACCATCTGTACCGGGTGCTTTGTGGTTCTTTTGTTTTTTAATTGCAGTACTAATTTCAAGGGGAGTTATGTTGGCATTTAAAATTTTCCGTATTTCTTCTGGGACGGTGGGAAGCTCTGTTTTATCTAGGTAATTTTGAATTGCTTCCTTTGAGATTGCCTGTTTCTCATATAGTTTACTAAAGAAATTCTTGGCTATCCTTTTTTTCCCTTCATTTGAATAGGTTATTTGCCCATTCTCGTCTATCAACGCATGGATTCTTTTTTTTTCCTTTTCTTTTCTTAGTCTATATGACAACCACCTTCCTGTTTTGTTAGCATGTTCAAAGAATTTTTGCTTTGCATATTTAATCTTATTTGCTAATTTCTCCTGCTCCAAAATCTTCAGTTTATGTTTTATCAAAACATATTTTCCTTTTATCTTTTGATCTTCTGGATGCTTCTGTAATTCTATCTCTGTTTTTTTAATGTCTTGAAGAAGGGAGTTTTGATATTGCGCTTTTTCTCTACATTTCCTGATCGAATGTTTTGTCACTAAGCCCCTTAGGAAAGCTTTTGCCGTATCCCATGTGTTTTGATGAGATGTATCCTCATTTCTATTTTCTAAAAAGAAGAGGTCCATTTCCTTTTCCACTTCTTGTATTATTATCGGGTCATTAAATATATTTGTATTCATAGTCCATCTTCGTTTTTGTCTATCTCCTTTCCATTTTAAAACCATTGGGTTGTGGTCCGCCCAAACATTAGTAGCAATCTCCACTTCACTAGTAAGCATTTTCAAGTCCGAGGTTGCCCATATCATGTCTATACGGGACCAAGACTTGTGACGTGCCGAATAAAAAGTAAACTTTTGGTTTTGTGGGTTAAATTCTCGCCATATATCTAATAGCCCCAATTCATGTGTCATTTTAAAAAATGTTTTTGGGAGTACCCTCCTATTATTTTTCTTTTCCCCTCCCTTGCCACTAGTATAATCCTTTTTGGTATCTACTATAGAATTAAGATCCCCTATTAAACATACATTTTCATATTCTAATGTTATAATTTTCAAATGCAAATCCCTGTAAAAGTGCTCCTGGTTGTTGTTAGGAGCATAGATTGTTACTAATAAAACTGGTTTGTGTGATATTAACACTTCCACCATCAAGATTCTCCCCTCGTCATCTGCAAAGATTTGTTTGGGGTTCAAATGTTCCTTAATAAACATTGCCACTCCTCTCTTTTTTTGTTGTGCAAGGGAGGTGAATAATTTACCTAATTTTGGTACTTCTAATATTTTACGGTATTGTTTCTTAATATGCGTCTCCTGTAAGCATAATATGTCCAATTTCATTTTCTGGAGTTTATTGAAAATTTGATTTCTTTTTGATGGTGAGTTAAGCCCATTAATATTGATTGACATCAAAGATATTTCTTGCTGCATTTCCCTGTGTTGATTTCCTTTACTTATATGCGGGTTTTACTTCTCTCGCCTTTTTAATTTCTCTTTGGGTTTTACTTCTTATTGCTTCTAGTTCTCCACGTTCTCTCCTTGTCATCACTCTGTCTGGGTATTTTCTTGCCCCTTCCTGTTTTTCTTTGTTCTTAGGTTCTTCTTCCTCCTCTGTGTCTTGATCTTCCGCTACCGTGAAATGTTGTTCGAAAAATTCTTGGGCCTCTTCAACTGAGCCTATCCTATGTTTTTTCTCCTGCCACGATATTAACAGTCCCTCCGGCAAAAGCCATCTAAATTGTATGTTAAACTTCATTAGTTGTGTGGTTAGGAATTGATAGTGTTTCCTCAGCTCTCTTACCCTTTTTGGTATTTGTTTTAATGTCGTTATTTCTCTGTCTTGGTACTTGATTGGTTCATCCCTCGTCAGTTTATAGACCTCATCCCTCGTTGACCTTCTAGCAAAACGTACATGTACCTCTCTTGGTAGATTATGGTTTCTTGCATAACTGGTAAAGATTCTAAAGACTTCGTCTATATCGTTTCCCATTTCAACCCTATCTCTC
Source organism: Pseudoxyrhopus heterurus (assembly GCA_032468235.1). Lineage (NCBI taxonomy): Eukaryota > Metazoa > Chordata > Lepidosauria > Squamata > Pseudoxyrhopus > Pseudoxyrhopus heterurus. Next base: position 36,866 of record JANHJO010006688.1, on the reverse strand, counting down.
TTTAACAGATCTGCTAATATCCCTGTCATTATACCTCTAAGATTCTCTTCTTTTTGTTCTACCAAATTTTGAAACCGCAGAACGAGCGAAGCTTTATCCATTGTGAGAAAGACTAATTCTTCTTCGAGGCCTTTATAGTATCTAAATTGACTTTGTTCGAAGTTTTCTAATTTCCCCTCTAACATTTCTGTTTTAGTCTCGACGTTTTGCATCCTTTGCTCGTTTTTTGCAATGGTCTGATGAATATTTTCTATCTTTTCATCCACTGTTTTGAGGCTCCCTTTCATTTCCCCCATTTCTTTTTTAAGTTCCCCCATCTCTTTTTTAAGTTCTTCATGATTATTTAACATTGATTCGTGGTTTTTGCTTATTGAATCCTGAATTGATTGAAACATCTCTTGGATGTTTTGCGTAGAACCTGATTTGTCAGCACTCAACATATTCTCTGTAGATCTTTGTTTCACCGGTGCTGTGGTAATTGGGGAAGATATAGAAATCACCTTTCTCCCTGTTTTTGTACTATATGACATTGCCGGAATACAGAAAAAACGTCTCAATAGTAACATGCATCAGAAAACAGAGAGAGAAATACAATTATATCTATATCTATATTCTAGTCAGATTATAAAATTACTTATAATTTCTCTTAGAATTAATTCAGTGCTAATTTTATTACAATAATTAATATCTATAGTTAATAAGGTCCCTCCCCTTCTTGTAATAATAATATAAGTTACTATTTAATATGTCAAAGAAACCAGAGATATAAAGATTAATTATCTATAGCATGTAACTAAGAGAAAAAGTATTAATCATGTATAATAATATATAGTGGAACTAAGATAGTTAAATAAATGAAAATTTAGGTAAACTGTAAATTTCACGTTAAGATCTTGAAGTAAGTCTTTCTTTTATTCTTGTCTCTCAATTTAAACAGCTATTCTCCAGTCCGCTCTACACTGGTAGGATGAGTCAGCTCAATTCAATCTTAGTCCTTTGAAAGTAATTGTCCTCCTCCTTGTGACTCTAAGATCTCCTCTCACCTTAGTCCAGTTGAAAGTTCAGTGAAAGTATTTAATCCTCTGTCCATCAAAAAGCCCAATCACAGAGTTAAGTGCTTAATTCTGCTGGATTTGTCAGAAAAAGAAAGTCCTTTCACTTTTTCTTTCTTCTCTCCGGGTGGTCTTCCGCTTCCGCTCTCACTTTCAGTAGCCGCTAACACGGAGCTAACAAAGCCCCAGTTCTTTGAGCTTCTCTTTCAATCCAAATAATCCACGGGTTATAGAAGTTGCAAGGGTGTCGGAAATTTCCACGATTGCCCTGTCAGCACCTCCAATCTTTTCTTCCTCGAATTAGACGTAGTTCCAGCTCCGAAGCAGCCTGATGGCTGCTTTCTCGGCGATCGGCACCACGGGGGGTTTCCTGCAAGATCCCAAGCGGTTTCTTTCCCCTTGGGACTCTCTGGCTTCCCCTCTTCTCTGCTGACTCCTCTGAGGTCAGCAGCGCCCAAATTAAGCCGCCCTGAACGCCGAATTCAAACGTAAATCAGGAGCCCCTGATTCTACCGTCTCGCATCACTGGTGCTCCGCCCCGGAAGCCCGTCATGTCACAATTTTTGAGCACCCCTAATGTTTAGAAATTGAAAGTATTTGACACGCCCTAAAAATAGTATCATATATTTAATTATCTCACCCACTTCACATCTGTTTTTTAAACAAATGTTGAATAGCTTCCAATTTTCCTTATGTATTTGCTGACATTGAGAGAAAACTCCTGTGTTTTATCAATAGTTTAAAACTATAATGAAAAGCAAAAGGCCAAAAAAAAAATGAGGGCAAATACTTCAGTGCAGAAATGGAAGAAATTTAAATTTTTTGCTACTTATTTTTAGACATTTACGAGATAAAGGAGAAGATGATAAAATGCCACCTATCCGGAAAAAACAACGTGGCCTGCTTCTTAAACTTCAACAAGAGAAGGTAAACACTACTTTTATGCTTATTGCTTTGAGCTGCTCGTAGGTGGGAGTACCTGGCCAAACGTGGTTATTCTCAGAAGGTAAACGGGACTGGCCATTGTTAGAACTTGGACAGAGGATCTCCCAAGAATTCCAGTGATGTAGACTAGATTGGATAGGAAACAAATCCCCTCAAAGCACTTTTTCATCCTGTCAAGAAATTAGAATAGATGCTCTCACCAAGAATTGGAGTTCATATGATTGTGTTTTTACTTTGAGGTAGTTCTGACTCAGTTAATTCTTAAACAGATTGGGTATGCAAATATTCTGAAAGTCATAATATTTAAAGTCATAATTAGTGCAACTATCAGTACAAATAATGGATTTATTAAGATTTACAATTGATTTATTGGGGGTGTTGACTTAATGTTGATCCAAAATACTATCTTATCTTGCGTTTTATTTAGTGTAAATCGACATACATAACAATTATTGCCAAGAAGCTGGTTCTGAGATACTGGAGTATCTTGTAATTGTACTAATGTCATATATATTTATTTAAAGAAATATTAAATTCAATAGACTATAGTATCATATTAATAATTTGAATTGACATTTATGTGAATACATAACATATTTTCTCTTAATTAAGTTTACCATGTAGGATGGTATACAGTACTGGCCATAGGGCATTTATTGTAAAATAAATGGTGAGAAAATGTCAATTTTGATCCATAAAGTGCCAATTTTGATACAGTACTTCAGCACGTAGTATTCTAAAAGTGAAGGCTATGCACTGTGGCAACCCAAAATTAACAACTGTAAATTAATATATGCCCAACCACGTGAAATCACAGCTGCTCATTCTTTAGCTGGTATTGACCTTCATGTACACTGAATTCTTCTCAAGAACCTAGAATATCATAATATATCAGCGTAGAGTTTGTGCAGATTCAACTAGTGTGGCCTTTTGTAACTGCAGTTGAAAATGTTGTCAATGTACTTCCAAGATTTTGGCACCCAACATGTTAATAACCATTGGGACCATCAGGGCTGTTTTTTGCCATAATCTTTCTACTTCGGTTTTCGGATTTGGATGCTTTATGATCTTCTCCAGTTCTTTGTCTTCTGTTCTATATCCCCTGGTATTGCTACATCAATTATCCATACTTCGTTCTTTTCAACCACAGTTAAATTTGTGTGTTATGTCTTTGGTCTTTATTCATTTATATTTGGAAATCCCACAATATTTTAACCTACTCATTTTTGACTACTATTTCAGCTATATATTTCAATCAGTTTTTCATTTTTACAGATGTTCCAGTGGAATCATTTTGGCGACTGTGTTATGTCATTGTTTATAATTAGTTTATGTGATCTTCTTATACATAAACTGAGTATATGATCTACTCTTTTTTAACAGAATAACAGGGTTGGAAGGGACCTCAGAGGTCTTCTAGTCCAACCCGCTGCTCAGGAAGGAAGCCCTATACCATTTCAGACAATTATTTTCTGCCTCTTTGCACAATTTGCACTTTGAATCGTTTGATCATTTTTCAGTTCTACCTTTGATTGCATTAGCTTGCTCTTGAGCAGCCAAAATTGAGACTTCAGTTCTGTTTTTTTTAATGTTCCAGTTATAAGCCATTGCCAGGTTTTATCTTTATCCACTTTGCCAAAGTCTTTGTAGAAATTAAGCATGTAATGCTTTTCCTTGCCAGCATTCAGTATATATATTTTTATTGCATTATTTCAACCGTCACATTTTGTTTCTGTCCATTCAGTAAGTTTTTTACTTGCATCAATCCCTGTTCTTAGCTGTGTTTTACTTAATCAGCCAATGCAATTTTTTTTTCTTCGACAGTTTATTTGACTTGAAATGAACCTCTGCCTCCATTTCTGCAAGGCAGATATAATCTATCAATATCACTAGAGGAATGTCATGTGGGTTTTTTTTTCAATCCAAACTGTCCAGATGAGCTTATGTCCAGTTAATAACTCCAACAGGTATTAATGTACAGATATTGATGGCTTTGGTGGTGTTTCAACTTTTCAATTGTGTCTTTAGCAATTTTCTCACTTTTTGGACGTATTCTTTACTAATCACATTTTTAACTTACTCATACTTATGCTTAGTTTCATAATCAGCCTGATGTTTAGATTGGCTTTGGCATTTTGATTCACTTACTGAGTCCTTTCCAAGGACCTGGGTTAGGGAGATTTTGTTCTTTGATGGTGTTAAAAGTATGGTTGCAAGATATAAGCTTTTTGCAATTGACTGATGGGTGATTTTATCAATGCTGATGGTGTTCAAGAGGTGCTCCAGATGTCCTGGGATTGCATCCAAGGCACCTATTGGTACTATCTTTGCTTTCTGTTGCCACAGTTCTTCTACGTCTATTTGCAGGTCTTTATACTTTGTGATTTTCGCAGATCTTTCTCTTCTCTTCTGCTGTCTCAGGTACTCATTGTCCACTATCCAGACTTTTTTTTTTTGTCTGTCTTACTGAAATTGTTACGTCTGGGTGTGGTAGGTACATGTCTGTTTGAATTCTGAAATCCCAGAGTACTTTAGCTTCTTCATTTTCTTTTATTTGGTGTATTTGGTGGTCCCACCAGTTCTTGCTTGTAGGCAAACAGTATTTTTGCAGATATTTCAGTGCATCTTCCTTCTTCCTCATTTTTCATGCACGGTCTTCATGTAAGTGGTTACAGAGTGCAAGAAGACCAAAAAGGCAGAGATGGGAGAGAGATAGATGGGAATTGAAGTAGAGGTATGCAAGGGAAGTATGAAGTACTCACCTCATGACTGTGTGGTCCCGATCACAACCAGAACTATTGATACTGCCATTCCTAAGTGGAGCAGAAAGATGATCTTACACCTAATGACGGCTTTGCTTAACAATGGAAATTCCCAATTAGAGTCATTTATGGCTAGTTACTTGTCCAAGAATCGTAGAGCAACGGTAGGGAACATTTCTGCCAAATCACACATTTACACCCCCACAAAACAGGACAAATTATTTTATAGAAAACAAACAGATAATACTCAAATACAGAGAAAATATAGGGAATACTATTCCCCACCCCGACACTAATTATAACTACCACAGGAATGTGAAGGAAGTTCTTAATTAACCTTTTTTTTAAAAAGCCATAGACTAGGAAAATTGCCCTTTACAAGGGAAATTCCCTGAAGCAAACTTACTATTTGGGGGCAAACAGGCTTCAGTAGATGTTGTCCCAGCTCACAAGCTTTGGATCTGAAGTAACTAAACAAGAAGGAAATTGAAGATCAGCGAGTGAAGAAAATTGAAAGCTGAGGATTCTGAATTTTTAATTTTAAGAAATGTATTAATGAATTTCAATTGCTATAACTTGTCATAGGAAAACAGTTTTAAAAATAACAAATAGCAATAGCACTGTATTTATATACCGCCTATCAGGGCTTGCAACCTTCTCTAAGTGGTTTACAATGTCAGCCTATTTGCCCCCAACAATCTGGGTTCTCATTTTACCGACCTCAGAAGGATGGAAGGCTGAGTCAACCTTGGAGCTGGTGGGATTCAATCAGCCAAACTGCTGATCTGCAGTACTGCAGTACTGTGTTCTAACCACTTGAGCCACTGCAACAAAGAAAGTGATACACAGAATTCAGAAAAAAGAATAAAGAGGGAGAAACCAAATTCATAGTAAGTTCTAAATAGTGTGTAAGAGAAATTGGTATGGGAAAGACAAGAGAATATTTACATTTTTTAGAAAGAAGATTACATACAGAAGTAGAAATTAATAAAATGACAGTATATAAAGTAGAAGGAGCGAGTTGGGGATTGGGATAAACTTCTAATAAACTTTGGATAAAAGCAAGAAGCAGAAAATTGTAAAGCGTGGCACAGCATAGAATAAAAATTAAAAAATAAGGATATTTAAGAGGTAAATCGATGAGGAAATAACAGCTCGTTTTTTTGTTGTTGTTTTATCCTCTTTACCCATAAAGGCAGAAATTAAGCGCCTTCAGGAAGCTAATAAGGCAGCACGGAAAGAAAGGCAACTTATTCTTAAACAGCAGGAAGAAATTGAACGGATACGCCAAACCACTATGAAACTACAGGAAAAACTCAAGTCTGCAGGAGAAAACAAGGTGATAAGTTATAATGCAATTTATCCAGTTGACATTGTCAAATGAAACAGCATTTCATTTGAAGGATAAAATCTGTGACATTCTTAAGATACAAAGAATAAATGAACTTCATTTTTCTTTGTGTAGCAATTGTAGCTGTAATAATCTTAGATTTGGGGCTAATCTTAATGTTGATTGTATTGTGTGTATACTTGATACAAGAAACCTAACTATGAAAGTGACATGGCATCATCATTTTCAATCCACATATGTATTTTGGTTACCAGCAAATTTTATTTTTTTAAAAAGCCATTATTCCCTCCTAAGATTTTAGAAGTTAAAATTTCTTTTAATACACACACACACACACACACACACACATATACATACAGGTGGTCCTCTATTAATGGCCATTCATTCAGTGACTGTTCAAACTTGCAGGACTGCTGAAAGTGTGGTACTTAGGACTGATATTTGAAGTTCCACCTATCACAGTGTCTCTACCATCACATGACTGCAGTGAGCAACTGGCCCAGATTGCCGACCACTGTATGCCTCTGTGCTCATATGATTGTTATATTTCCTGCCAGCTTCCCCCTGGCAAAATCAGTGGGGAAGCTGGCAGGAAGTCAGAGCTTGCAGTTATATGAGGTTCTCATTTAATGACGCACATGATCCTTATTTAACAATGATAAAAGATACTTCCAGAACTGTTGTTGCTAAGCAGCATGATCATGTGACATTGTACTTTATGATCACATTGCCTGGCAATAAGAATTTCAGTCCCAATTACTGTGGTTAAATGAGGACTAATTATAAAGAAAATTTGAAAACAGAGTGTCAGACTGTTCCACAGAGTCTGGATTGAAAACCGTTAATCTAGGGAACAAGAATCAAAAACCTCTGGTTTTAATAATATTTACAAAAAGTTATAGTTCTCTGTTTCCTGTCTTGATAACTCTCAACCTTTTTATTAGCATTAGAAATAACTCTTCTGCAGAAATCTGAAGAAAATTTTCATTGCCTCATTTGAACATATGGCAAATCTAAAATCTAATACACTGTTCATCTGACTTCTTACGTGATTTCTATTTGTTTCTTTGTTTTAGGAACACCGCAGTGAAGACGATAAAAAGCAAACACATTCCTCAAGTCCTCAGCCAACTGATGCAGAGGCCTATAGCCCTTCCTCCATTTCCAGTTCTGAGACAAGTAGTATCATGCAGAAATTAAAGAAAATGCGGAGACGAATGGATGAGAAGTAATTTGTATTTTGTTTTATTCCTAATAGAAATGGCTTCCAACAGCTATTGTGGAATTTCAGCTTAGTCTTGATAGTGGTTTGGTAGCTTGAGCATTAACAGATATGAATATACAGACTGCCTTTCCATCATGAATAGGTGTGAAAAACTAATGTTCCTGATACCTGAAATAATGTTTAACTGGTAATGGTAGAAAATGAAGGTGGGGCTTTCTGCAGGCAAAGCATATGTACTATCATCAAATCTATGTATGTGCCCCTTCTTGTAATTGGTACAGCAGTTACATACAGGAATTTTATATACACAGTTTTATTACTTTAATGCAGAATGCTTGCCATAATGTAATGTTTGTATACAGCTTTTTTAAAAGTTGCTTTTCTTTTTGAGTTATCTTCAATCAAAATATATTCTTATTCCTGAAAATTCGACTTCATCAGGAGAAAAATGGATTCCTACTATAGAATATTGGAATTTGAAACTGTGTATTGAGCTAAATTTTCACAATTTTGCGGGGGGTGTGTGGTTTTAGTAGTAATACACATCTCTCTATAGTAAAAAATGTGCAACTAATATTTCCTTCACAACAAAAGAAAGATGTAGCAGTGTGTGAGCTACTAAATGTAATAGTGAAAGATTCAATCATAAAAAACAAAAACAAAAATTTTATTTATCGCATGGTATTTTAGAATACATATAGTACATTCGTATATATTCCTGGGTTTCAATAGTAAAATTGAATCTTTATCAATTTTTCACAATCCTTCAAGAAACTATTCTGAAAACACGAAAATTCTATGACTTTCATTATATTTTAAGAGCTTGGGACTTCTAGTCACAATTTAAGTATCTCAATCTATAATAGAAAAATAATATGGTGGTAAAAGTAATCTCTAGTTTTTAAGATTATGGAAGGACAGCAGTTACCCTCTGCTTGTTAAAAGAAATGTATTGCCAATATTTCAATTTAGTAAAGCTTTTGAACATGCATTTAGAAGTGAGGATAGATAGCAAGATGCAGATATAAATGCTAAATAATGCAGAATTAGGTAGGATGTTATATTAGTTTGGGAAGAATATATAAAAAATCAGATTAGCTTTTAAAAAATATTAAATGGTGAGGATGAATTGAATAATGATGCCTCTATTAAGATTTTGGCTAATAGAGATTCTGGGGAGTACCATAATTGATCTTTGGATAATGAAGACAAAAATCCTATTGAATGGTTTGCATGTGAATAGGAGCATGCTCTGTCAAAGAATTAATCTCTTTTGATATTAGTTTTGATCTTATCTTTGTAAATTCTTAACTATCTTTCACTAGCAGTGGCTTCTATGCTCTAAAAGCTTTTTCAGTTATTTTTTTCCCCTAAATTTTTGCTACTTTTCTGGTTAGACATTTAATAAAATGCTGTGTGCTACAAAGCAATATATGAAAATGGAAGCAAAATGACAGCCTATAAACTCAAGTTTACATAAAAGATTTGAGCCTCTTTTAAACTAAGCAATCTTAGGAGCTAAAACTGTGCTTTTGTTTGATTTTTGGATTTTGTTCGTTTAGCTTACAATAGTTGAACACAGGCTCAAGATTGACTCGGCCTTCCATCCTTCCGAGGTTGGTAAAATGAGGACCTAGATTGTTGGGCAATATGCTGACTCTGTAAACCTCTTAGAGAGGGCTGTAAAAGCACTGTGAAGCAGTATATAAGTCTTAAGTGCTATTGCTATTGGTATAAATACCGTAAATACAACACAAGACAACTAGAAACCTTGGAGCAATTAATTAAAAATAGTGTAATAAGCTTTTTAAAATGCACTATTAAATAAATAATTGGAATTGCCCTTACATATAGTTCTTTAAGCAACTGGAGAATTATCTATAGCATTATACCATAATAAAGTTGCTAGTATATGAAACGGGGAGCAAAAGAATTTTTAAGTGATGCTTATTTTCTGTTGCAGTTTGAAAGATTCTACTTGTTGATGGATGATGCTGTTTGACGCTTGAGATTCATTTAAAACTCTGCTAGACCTTTTCCTGCTCTTGCTTTCTGTCTGTTTCTGCTATCGGCTTAAAACTCTTCCTCCTTATTTTGTAGACACTGCTCTCCTGTTCACTACTTCTTCTCTGTCTTTACGTCTCACCACTGGGCTTCTCTCAGTGTCTGTTTTCCCAACCTCCATCCCAAATTCCAGCTGTATATCTACAACCAATTGGTCAGGTAACTCTCTACCTTTTTCAGTGGTAGATTCTTTGATTGAGCATGCCCTGTTCAATTTTGAATGATTAGGAGTTCTTTTAGAACTCTTTTCTCCCCCTGTATAAAGTCAGGCATTTCTGCATAGATAGCTAACATTCTCTAACCAGTTAAAGAGAGCAACAAAGATGATAATGGAATTGGAGGCTAAATCATACAATGAACAGCTAAGAGAACTAGGTATGTTTAGCTTAATGAAGAGAAGACTCAGGGGAGACATAGCAGTCTTCCAATACTTGAAGGGCTCTCACAGGAAAGAGGGCATCAATTTGTTATCTGTAGTACCTGAGAGCAGGACAAGAAGCAATGGGTGGATGCTTGTCAGAGGGAGGCTCAACCTGGAAATAAGGAGGAATTTCTTGACAGTAACAATTTGCCTCCTGGAGTTGTGGGTGCTACATCACTGGAATTTTCAAGAAAAGTTTAGACAACCATTTGAGCCTTGAGTGGTGAGAGGGTTAAGAGCGCTGTACTTTGTAATTAAGTATTCAGCTCCCAACTGCCTGCAATTTAGTCGTTTGAATCCCACCAGGCTGAAGGTCAACTCAGCCTTCCATCCTTACGAGGTAGGTAAAATGAGTACCCAGATTGTTGGGGGCAATATGCTGACATTGTAAACCGCTTAGAGAGGGTCACAAGCCCTGATAGGCGATATATAAATACAGTGCTATTGCTATTGTTATTGTTCAGAATAGTATATAGATTCCTCCTGTTCTAGGCAGGTTGTGAAGACCTCCAAAGTTTCTTCCAGTCTTATGGTTGTGTGATTCTATGATCATGCACAAAACAGTTTTGAAAAATTGAACTTTAGACAAAGGACTTGAAATTTAATTTGCCTTTTAGTGTCCTATTTGTTAGAAAAATCTGTTTTGAATGCGTTAACTACGTGCAGCACAAAATTATTCATTTGCATCTTTTATCTCTTTTTAAATTGTTTTTTTAAAAATTGGCTTTGTATGAGGCCATAACAGTAGAAATTCTTCTTTCCCAAGTAAGAATTCAAATCCATAGAAGTGAGTTCAAGTCAGAATTCAGAATATTTTTTGTTGTTGTTTTCAGTAATTGAGTAATAATTCAGTAATAACTTGGAGCGTTTTCATGAGTTTGTATGATGTGAGAAATAGAGAAGAGAATAGCGAGAAAATTGTTAGCTTAATGTAGAAGAAAAGGCTAGAACTACATAGATTTTGAACCTATTTCCTTTGTTCTTGATAGCTAATTGGCCATTACTTCAGCAGTTTTTGAGACTTTATAACATACATCTCTGGCATTCAGACTTTCTATTTTTAGTGAATGAAGAATCTGAGGCACTGGTTTCATTTTTCTTTAAAAACCAGTGGTAAGCTGCACAAACTACTGGAATGTTTTAAGCATTTTTCTACAAGAATTTGCAGAAATACACTTGTATTTGTAGTGGAAATAGATATTGTAATCTCTAACCAATAATAAAAGTCAAGAATTTTATTTGTATTTGGAAAGGAGAGGAAGGAAGTTTGGAGCACTTCATAGTAAATAAACGAAGAGAGTAAGGATTGGGATCACTTCTGATTTGGGAGTGATTACTATAGAATAGTAAAATATAAATCTATATTTAATAAGCTGCTTTATGTCTTGGATCCTAAATGAGTCAAGGTAAAGTGTCTATGTGCTAATAGATACCTTTTTGCTGCCTGACCCAACTCTAATCCCACTTATTGCAATAAAATAATATTACAAAGAAAAGTATCTGACATTTTGTATATCGTTGGAGAGGTTTTTTGGTTTTTTTTTTTTTTTTGCAAGAATATTTCTGGTCCGGTAGTAGGCCCCATAAATTTTGTCAGTAACTTAAATCATTATCATCAGACAAAATTGGCAAGGAATTGTATCTCTTTGAAAAAGAATGAAAAATAGTGATAATTATGTGAAAGTTCCTTTCTATCAGATTCCTCCCGTGTCTAAGTTGAAGATATATAGAATATGAAATTTCTTGCCTAGCAGACATGAAAAGCTAGTAAGATATTTGCATGTGAAAATTATCATATATAAAACATACTTGACTTTGTCTTGTTTTTCTGTTATCTCTGTACTTGAATCTTTAGAGTTGGAAATATTGGGTTCCAGTTGAACTGTTTAGTTATCTGACCACACTGAAGCATCCAAATCTAGCCAGCAAAGTATCAGAGGTGTACACTTATATTTTGTAGTATAATTTGACACTAAATTGTATCCTCAATTTTCTGTTTGCTGTCTTTCACTGGTTGTAAGTTACAGTATGTGAGTTTTTAAAAAGCATTGGAGACGAAGTTGATTTCAGATTGTGCTATGGTTCATTAGAATATTTCAGTATTTATTAGCCTCAAACCAGTCCCTTGAATTATGAGAGCTCCTGATGGAGAGCTTAGGAATTTTAGCTACATACTAGCTGATTAACCGGCTTCGCCTGGGTATAGTACCTCGCCCTGGTGGTCCCGACAGCTGCAGCGCTCCCTCACCCATTGCCACTCAGGCCCAGCTGGCATAACATCATCCTGCTGGCTCCGCCGCTGCCGCTCGGTCACTCTGGGCCAAGTCGTGTTAGCGGGCCAAGCCGTCCACCTCCAGTCTTGGCGGCTCCGCCCGGTCGCTCAATCACTTATGGAGGCACTGGGCCAAGCTGTCCTAGCAGACCAAGCCATTCTGCCGCCAGTCCTGTTGCTGGCTCCTGATAATGGTGGGCGCTCTCAGAGCCGCCTGGAAGGCCTGTACTGCGCATGCGCAGTACATGTTTGCCGGTTACTGTGGGGGGGTAGATACCTCTGCACCCTTTTTCGGTGGTGCAGACCCCCCAAAAGCATTCGTGCCCCCCCCCAGTGCTTGTCTCAGGATGGTAAAGTACTTGTATGCAAAGTTTGGGCGTGATTGGTGGAGGG
>JANHJO010006687.1:27302-40205 GCA_032468235.1 Pseudoxyrhopus heterurus | reverse complement strand
CCTCCTCCTCCTCCTCCTCCTCCTTCTTCTTCTTCTTCTTCTTCTTCTTCTTCTTCTTCTTCTTCTTCTTCTTCTTCTTCTTCTCCCAGGGAAGCATGTGGCAGGCCACCTGTCCGCCATCAACATGGCGCTGAGTGCGGTCAACCTGGCCGAGTGTGCTGGGGACGCCATCTCGGTGGCCACGCTGGCCGAAGTCTACGTGGCTGCTGCCCTGCGTGTGAAGACCAGCCTCCACCACGGTTGCCACTTCCTAGCGGTTAGTGAGTCTGTGTGTGCCACTTCAGAAGTTGTGGCTGCTCCATCACCTGGAGGTTTTGAAGAAGAGATTGGGCAGCCGTTTCAGAGTGCAGAGGTGTCCAACCTTGGCCAACTTTAAGAGGTGTGGACTTCAGATCCCAAAACTCCCCAGCCGGCCAACACTCATTAGCGTGAGAACCGGTTGTAAGCCATCTTTTGCAGCATCGTTGTAACTTTGCTAAATCAATGGCCATCAGTTATAAGTTGAGGATTCCCTGTTGTGTGAACCCCTGAAATTCCACCCCATTCCTCCCATCTCTTACACCCCCAAGCCAACCCTTCCTTGCTGTAAAAGAGGCTTGCAAATAGCCACTGCCCAGACTGACCAGGAGCCTGGCCCACCACGCCACAGACTAACGCTGCCTTTCTCGCCCGCCACAGCGTTTCTTCCTCAGCAGCGCCCGACAAGTGCTGCTCTCCCACAACGGGACGGTCCCTCCTGCGCTCCAGTGGCTCTGCCACCCCGTGGGACACCGGTTCTTCGTGGACGGCGACTGGGCAGTGAAAAGCTCCCCACGGGAAAGTATCTACAGCTCCACCAGCCACCCAGGTAGAGCGGGGTACAAGGAGCGGGGAGATTGGGGCGCTGAGCTGGCCCGCAGATTCGACAAGGAGGCCAAACGAAACAGGCGCCTGCCCTACCTGTGCCTTTCAAATAGTGTTTTTAACGGCTTTGGGCTTTTGTAAAAGGGAAGTTTTATTTTTTACGAGTGTGTGGGGTGCCTGCACTGGGCAATTCATGGATGAAGAAAAGTCTAGAAATGCAGTTACGGTAACTGATAACCACAAACCTTACAAGGGTCAGTGGGAGGGTCGTTTGCTAAAAATGCAGACTATCTGTGCTTTCGAGTGCCTCTCACTCCAATTGCTGGATATGAGGACCCTCTGAAGCTATTTGTCCCGCTTGGCAAGATGGTTAAGTGTGGGAAGGGGCTTAGCATATTCTGCAAATTCCTTAGCGCAGATCCTTCATCCAGCCTACGGAGAGTTAGGTTTTCTTTCTTGGGTTGTTGGTGTGGAGCTAACTCTGAACTAAGACCCCCCCCCATTGGGCTAGCTCATTGATTGATTGGTTGGTTGACTAATTAAAGGTCAACACATGAGTGTTAACTTTGACCACATGGATCTTGGTCCTCAATCTCTGTCCACCTATTGCCACTGTAATTCCTGGAGGGGCATGAATTGTTGGCACAAGCCAGGTTGTTGCATCGGGCTAAAGGGGCTCCTGAGTTTCTGATCCGATTGGGAGAGACTTGGATGCCTGAGCTAAGCTGCCTGTCCGATCCGTTTCTCTCGCCAGCAAACCCCCTGGCTCAAGTGACCCAACTCTTCCGTGAACATCTGCTTGAGAAGGCTCTTTCCTGCGTCTCCAGGCTGGACAGCCCAGCCCCTGCCAGCCTGAGTGAGGGGTAAGGACCATATTTCTCCCAGTCCTTGGGCTCCAGTTGAAGAATCCTTCCTTAGAGAAGGTTGGCCTTCCTGTCCTTCAATAGGACTCTCTTGGACATTTTCCCCAAACCAGCAATGATGGGAGAGAGATTTCAAGATTGAGCTGGTATCTATGATGGAATATGTGCCTTTAGTTCAGCTCAATGGGCCATAAGAGCAAGGACCACTCCGCCTGTCCTTCCAACTCTTTCCATATCTCACCCAACCTTCTGGCATTTTTGCAGAAGGACATGCTGACCTAAAGGAAAGAGGCTCATGGCCAGGAACCCATCTTTCCTTTTCCACTGAGGAAAGAGTAATTTCCAGGGCGGTTCAAAAATGTTCAAGGGAATATTATTGGCAGAAGAAGCCACTTTCTTCCCGGTCCTTAGACTTCTCTGCATTTCTGAGTTGGTAGCTGAACTCACCCGGGTTTTGTCTCGTCTCGCTAAAGGGAATTTTCGGATGCTCTGGAGTACTTGCATTTCCTCAACGGCTGTGCAGATGCTGTCCCCAACCCGACACCCTCCATCAGTACCAACATGGACTCGGCCACAGGTGAGCCTTCCCACACCTGGGGCTTCTCTGGCCAGAAGTGGGGTTGGGAGAGCAATGCAGAGGTGGACTTTGGAGAAAAGGAAAGAAATGGGATTGGCAAGAGGAAGAACTGCCAAGGTAGACTTTGGCATCGTGAGCGTGAAGGAGTTTGCAGCCGTGGGGGACTGGGTGGGGGTGGAGGGTAGCTTTTGCTCGAATGTTCAAATCTGAGGAGCAGAGTTGACTGGTCAGGTGAGGCCTCCGTGTCCTAATGTGGCATACCTTGGGAAACTGGCTGAGAAGGACCGGGTTTCCTCTGCCAGGAGACCCATACAGATACATGAAACGGCCACCAAGGAGAATGGCACCTTTATGGGTTCACCCAACAGTTTGAACATGACCACAATGTATAGAGAAGTATTCGCTGGGTTTATAGTTACTAAACCCGGGGCGACACATGGCCTAGTGGTGAAGATGCTCTCCTCTCACTCGGAAAGTTGAGAGTTTAATCCTAGGCAGCGACAGATGTTTCTCTATCAGGGCACAAAGAGAAAATATCTTGCTGCGAACTCGGCGTAGGGGTCAAGAAGGGCATCCGGTCAGCAAATTCTCAGCTCCGTTCAGTCGCCCCGGCTCCACCCTGAATAAAAAAGGATTACAGGGTTGTAAAAAGACCAGAAAAGTTACTAAACCTGATTAAGATAACAGTATGTTGGTTTAGGCAAGGTCTGAACCCAGCCCCAAGCTAGCATTGTTTGCCAGCGTTTCAGCCAATTTTCCCCACTCAGCATGGAAATGCCATGGATGGAACTCTGGACCTTTTCTTTGCAGAGCAAGGGTACCAGGGTCCTTCTGAACTGACTCAAGCAAAAGGCCTTTCCAGGTCTTTCTGGACGCAAGGGAAGGAGGAAGATCTTAGGAAGGCAATGGCTTAGCAACCCCAGGACAAAGAGAAGATTGGGGGGACCTTGAGCTGAGGCCAAAGGCAGATGGAGAACCTCATTGGGGGCAAGGAACTGTCCCCATCATCTGGGTCCCATCTTTTCAGAAGCCTGATTCCCGTTCCCCTCTCCCATCTCTAGGTACTGACCCTGTTTCTCACTGGTGGGCATCTGTGGTCGCCATGGCAATCCACGGGCTGCAAGCGGACGAGGAGGCCATGGAACGCCTCTACCCTCTGGTGGAATTCATGCCCCGAGTTCTCCAGGCGTCTGAGTAAGTGTCCTACATGGGTGCAAACCGTTAAAGCACCCCCAGGGGCAGGTTCCCCAGGAAAGCTGAAGTGGGGAAGGAACAGAGAACGTGGGACTGCCGTACTCGTGTACCGATAGAAAAAAAGCCGAACGTTTCTTCTTGCTTTCCAGTTGGGTCCACACGACTTTCCTTAATTTCTCAGACTTTGCAGGATTATTCTTTGTGAGGTGACAAAAAAGGGGAGCGTGGCATTTGACCTTCGCTCTTCCGGCTTCAGTAAAGTAGCACGTTTTAGATTTCTGCACCATAAAGAGCTTGGATGTCAGAAGCGTATCTTGCTCTGTTTCCAGACCGTTGTGGTGTGGCTCCCAAGGCGGATGTTTTCACACCTGGATGACTTTTCACATTCGTATCTTCTTCTGCCCTTCCGCTGCAGGAACCCTCTTCCCCGCGCGGCCCTGCACACCTTCAAGGCAGCCCGAGTGTTGGGTAAAGAGGACAGCAGCCTAGGACAGTGCGACAAAGCGGGCGAATACTTGCGAGAGAGCTTGGGTGGGAACGCAACTCCGAGTGCTATTGACAGAGTACGTGGCAAGAGGTCCCCGTGGCGGTGGGCTCTCAAGTTGCAGAGGGTCCCTTGGAATTGCAGAAGTGGCGGGAGGAACTCTGAATGGAGAAAACTAGGGATGGGGTTCAACATGATCAAAGCCAACAGGGGGACTTGTGGGCCGATCCATAACCTTCCTCTTGGTCCATCTTCACTTTGAGTGAAGTACCAGAAAGGGGTGAATGGTTCTCATCCATCTGTTCACCAACCTCTGGCTCATCTTTGGCGAGAACTCCACTGTCCCGGTGAATGGTGGTTAGGTTTCTCAGCTGCAAATCTCAGCAATCCAGACACCGAACCTCTTACTTAGGAACAGGTGTACCTGCTATCAACATTCAGACGCAACTTAGGGCTGAGTCCTCTCGTTCCTTCAGACCAGAAAGGAAGCATTTGTCCTGCCAAAGATTTGTTGACGGCAATATTCAGCCAGTAGTACCTCAACGGAGAGCTGTGCTCAGGGGTTAAGTTCTGCTCCTTGCCTCCCACTGCGCCGAGTCAACGGCTCCTGGGCCATCCTCTCGGTGGAAGTGCCCGATCTGAGTTGATACAACGGTTCTCTTTCGGGCCTGAGAACGGCAGGTTCCTGCCTCTCCGATATCTCCCTTGCTTTCTGAGGCTGGAGGGTGGAATCAGGGGAGCCCACAGCTGTAGGAAGGGTGGGATAAAAGAGGGAAATACAGGGTGGAGAGCCCCATCGCAGTCAGGAGGTGGCGATGTGGAAGACACTATGGCTGTGTCGGTGGTGCATTGTAGTTGCATTGCATGTGCAGGTGAAGATGTGCAATGCCCCTTCAGTGCAGCCCTGGGGCAGCACCCATGCGGCGGAAGGGCCAGCTAAAAGACGGCAGAAGCAGGATTTCTCTAGTTCTGAAGACGGGGCGCAGACAGAGAGACCCCTTTTACCCCAGCCCAGGTGACTTGGGGGGAGCCACGTCTTCATGCTCTTCTTCCACCCTCCATCCACAACCTTCCTTCGTGTCTCTCCCTCTCTCTCCCTTCAGGCAGTGCAGTTCCTTTTGTGTGACCTGCTCCTGATCACTCGCACCAGGTTCTGGCAACAGCAGATGCAGGGGGGCCCCCCACACAGACCCCGCTACCAGGCCTCTGCCCTCGAGCTGCGGGGCTTTCAGCAGGATCTCAGCACGCTCCGGCGCTTGGCGCAAGCGGACCAGCCTGCAATGCACAGGGTGAATGGCGACACCCCGGGTGGCCTTCCCTTAAAGTAGGGGGAGCCAACTTGACTGCCGAACTGCTGGAAAGTCCCCCAGGAGGATGGGGAAGGCGGTAGAAGCTTTCTGGTGCTCCTGTGATAAAATATGGGCCGGATTTCTAGGTTGGCAAGAGCGGGGAGGGCAAAGCCACATGGAAAGGCCCCTGAAGGAGCTTCCCTTGAGGGTTGCTCCATTGTTGGCCTCCTTTGACCCCAAGTTATGGCCCAGGTTCAACCCTTGGATTGAGTTGGCTTCCGAGGTCAGGACTGTCCTAAGGAGTGGAGGGAAAAGATTTCTGTGGGAGGCGGAAATGCTACCACGAGAGAGTTAACTTTTCCACCTCTTCCTCCAGGTCTTCCTCCATGAGGCAACTGCCCGGCTGATGACCCGAGCCAGCCCCACTCGGACCCACCAGTTGCTTGACCGAAGCCTCCGCAGGAGAGGACCATCTACTACCAAAGGAGGTGAGCATCTGTGAACTTCAGGAGGTCTTCTGATGGGGGCTGGCATGGGCTTTTGAAAATGCAGCTGACCTTCAAGCCGTTGAACCAAGGCTTACGTGTGTGCGTGTGCCAGAGATGCACCACGGGGGTCCCAACTCATGCCCTGTGGGGTCCACTGTGATGTCCTCTCTTTCTTCCCTCCCAGCTGGTGAACAAGAGGGCCGCCCCACTGCCCGGGAACAAGCGGAAGCCTTGCAACTGGCCTGCTCCTACCTCCCCCCTGCCTTGCTTTTGGGGCCGGGCCAAAGGGGGGGCATGCTGGTCGAGGCCGCCCGCTCCCTGGAGAAGCTGGGCGACAAGTGGACTTTCCATGAATGCCAGCAGATGATCGTCCGGCTCAGCAGTGGCTCCACTGTCACCTCCAGCTAGAGATTCGGAAGGTTCCTAGGAAGGAGGGTGGAGGCCCGGAGTGGCCTTGCCGGTCTGGCTTGTGGCAGTGCTGGTGGAAGTGGCAGGGAGGCCTGGCGGAGGCGACTCTCTTTCGCTCTCTCTGCGGAGGCAGCTCCGGTTCCTCCAGGACGCTCCGCTCTTTTCTTCTTCTGCGTCTGAACGGATATCTAGGCATATACAAGAGGGGACACCCCAGTGTGGCAGAACCGGGTGGATCAGGCTGACTTCCCCGCTCTTCCCAGGGCAAGGGGTGCACAAAGCTCTTGCGAGTCTCTTGGATTTTAGACTCCCCACGATCAGGGTGCATTTGGTGGGCAGGGTAACCTCTCTCCCTCTTTTGGAGACCAACCAGCCCTTAATTTCTCACGTCGTCTGTCCAACAGATGATGGCTTTGCCCCTTACCTCTTTCATGGCCAACTCTATTTCCCCCCCACCCCGCTACCACTTGACTTCCTCCCCCGATCCATGTTCATCCATCTCTTCTGAAGCTTATCGGCAGAGCCCGGCCTGGCGGGGGTGGGTGGGGGTTTCCATCTGATCTGTTGTGAATTGCTTGGGAGTTTGCTCATTCCTCTCCATGCCTTGAAGGCGTGGGAGTTAATTCACGGTAACGTCTGGTGGCCTTGTGCGGTGGCCTTGGATGAGCTACAGTCATGGTGGACCTACAACCCTTGTGGTCGAGTAAAGTTCTCATCTCTTCACATATCAATGGCTGCTGTTGGAAAGCAGTTGGCTGGAAAGAGGACAATATTTCCTCTTCTCTTAAGGTGGACTCAGGTGGAGAAAAAGCCCACTGTTGTGTTTAATGGCAAAGGACATGCCATGAAAAAGCGCTAATAGGGTTTTTAGAAAATGTTTTTAGAAGGAAAACAGAAGGCAGACCTTATGAAAGATCTCTGTTGTTCCACCCTCTGGAAAGCTATCTGTCGAAAGCTACAGCCCCTTTTCTTACTCTAACCTAACCTTCTTCCCCCTTCCACCCCATACTGTACTGTAGTTTGGGGGACCCACCATAATGGTTGATGGGAAGACCCTCCAGGAGGTTAGGGTCAGGGTTGGTGGAGGAACTAGGAGGTTTCCACTTCTGCCCATCACTTGTGATGTCCCCGCCTCGTGTCCTCCCTCGCCAACATGCACTCCCGCTCAGCCATGATTCTTCCTTTCAAAAGTTATTTTCGTAGTATCGGGGAGGGGTTTTTGTACAGATGATAAAATAAAACAGCTACTTATTTATATCTCCTTGTCTGGACATTAATCGGAGCAGGAGAAGATGGAAAAAGAATGGTGGGAATCACCTTGGGTTGATGAATTCTCACCAGTCTACAAAAGCTGTCCTCCCCTGGACGTGTTGATTGGTGAGGTCTTCAAGGGTTGTGAAAACCATGGGGGCCACCTCTGGTTTGACTCATCAGATTTGTGGCCCCCCCAGATGTCCCGTCCGGCTTGAGTTGGCCAAGTTCTTCTTTTGTCTACTCTAAAATATACCAACGGAGAACTCCTCTGTGCTCTGGGTTACAGCTATGCACATATGGGGGCGGTGAAGATATGGGAGGGAGCTAGCTGCTTTCTTCCTACCCCAGCTGAAAGCTTTCTGGAGGCATCTTCCTCAGAACCATGGCATTTGGGTTTGATTCAATCCAGGAGGACTCGAGTCTTTGGGAATCCAGAATGATGAAGCAACGCTCATATCTGAATTGGGCTGGCGGGGCAGATTCTTTTGGACATTTCAAAGAATTGGTTTCAACATCATACGGGACTTGATGAAAAGATGGATCAGATAGCATGCAGTGTGGCAGGTTTTCAGAGCTCGTTGTTTTAACATGAAGCAGGCCATCTCATTCAATCATATGATCTGAGTGTGGCCTCTTTTGTGAAGATCACAATTGTATTTTGTTAGTGTGAAAACATCTTGAGAGAGCTAAGATTTGTTATTGGCCAGCAGATACGTTGAACTGACCTTCCACTGGAAAAACAACAACACCTCACTCTTATTTCAATAGTAGGGTTGGCCTTAAAAGAATCTATCAAGATAGTTAAGTAGAACTTTCTGTTGAGCAAGGACCACTCCTCAAAATGCCTTTAGAACAACTGCACACGTCTCACGCGGCACTGATACAATGGTTGCACCCTTCAAGCCACAAGATGCTGGTGGAAATGGGTTGCAAATCCTGCCACCTTCCGTGGTGCTTTCTAAAATACGTCTACATTTATCGACATAGATGACAAACACACTGCACTGCAGAAACAGCGTCCACAAATGTTGACAGGATTCGCACAACACATTCTTTGGCAAGGAGAGAAGGGGTGGAACATTTTGTGGCTTAGGATGATGTGAAAACTCAACCATTATCTTAGCAAATTATATGGTCTGGGCCATCACAAGCCCAACTCTATTGGAAATGTCCACCAGTATCGACCCCATACATGTCTACATATTTTGACGTTGAGTGGGTTTCGACCCTACGTCTACTGGCAAAGAATTCTTGAGGAATCCTGCCGTGTGGAGCTTCTGGAAACCTACAAGGTATGGTGATCTATTTCCTCTGCTTTGATCTGATCTCCGCACCCCACTCCCAAGGAGATGGCTGAAAAATAGGTGATTAGGGAACTCGCCATATGTCCAAAACAATTGCTGAATCTTTATTGGTGTTCTGAATGCAATGACCTGATTTTTTCTTTGTTTTTTTTAACTCTTAAGGAAAATAAACTTCTTTTAGAAACAGCTTGTTACACACAATCTTCAGTGTGAAGCAATATACTAAATAAGAACACTAGTTTTAACATTTACATCTTTCATATATATTATATATATGTATATGTATACATATATATACACTATAGAATGAGGCAATATATATAATACACACATGTTTGCCATTTTACAGTCATTATGTACAAGATTCCATTCAAA
Organism: Pseudoxyrhopus heterurus; assembly: GCA_032468235.1. Classification (NCBI taxonomy): domain Eukaryota; kingdom Metazoa; phylum Chordata; class Lepidosauria; order Squamata; genus Pseudoxyrhopus; species Pseudoxyrhopus heterurus. Next base: position 31,126 of record JANHJO010006687.1, on the reverse strand, counting down.
GAGAGCCAGAATTGTGGGGACGAGGATGGGGTGTGTGTGTGGGTGTCCTCCGCCTGCCGTCCAAAGGTGTGCTTCTGAAACGGGCATTCCTCCACCAGCAAACCTTGGGGGGCCTGCCGCGAGGACGGCGTAGCGGAGACGACAGCGGGCGACGCGCACAGAGTACCGTGTACAGAAAGGTTTACAAGCAGAGGGCAGTGCGAATTGTTGCTCTGAAAACCAAGCGGATGAGGGAGGGTGGGGAGATGGCCCCGTGAGATTTAATGCTGTAGAGGTAGGGGTGGCAGTGGGGGGCTCCCCCTCTTACTGGATTGTACAACACTGTCGTGAGAGCTGGGGAAGATATATACAGGGGGTCCTTTGCTTGCTACCTTCCCAGGTTAAGCATCAGAGCGGGTCTGATCTAGACTTTCTCCTTCAAAGTCTTCTAGAAGCCACCAGATGTGAGTCCCTTCCCACCTTGACCCAACGCACTGCTTGGGGGGTTACCTAAGAGTGATTTGCTCATTCTTTACTTTCAATCAAATTTCAAGACCTCCTTCAAAGTCTTCTAGAAGCCACCAGGAGAAAGTCCCTTTCCACCATTGACCCAATGTAGTGTTAGCGCTTGCTCAAGATTGATTTATCCATCCAATGTCTACACTGCCCACCTCACCTAAAGGACTATGGGTGCCTTACAAATGATAAAGGTTGGCTTAATAGCCAACCAGTAAACATCTTCCAGTCACTCATTTCAGGAACTCTTCAAGATAAGGCTCCCTACCTTTGAGGGGATCTTGATGGTCTTGGGGGGTAAACCCTGGAGGGTTCTGGATGCTGCCCCCAAGGCTCGTCGTAACCAAGGGCACTGTTGGATTGGGGCAAGCCTTGTGAAGTCCAGAAGTGCATCAATTAGAGTTGTATGTTGTCCTGTGTAAGTTCTCCTCTTGTTGGCCTTCGATGTCTGGGGTCAGCGCCAAAGACAGGGTCTGTCCTACTTAGCAACATGGGACAATACTGTCTACAGAAGCTGTGCTTCTGTTTTTCTTGGGCTGGGTTTGCATAATGCCCCCAGCTAAAAAAAGTTGTTTTAAACTGCACAAGTGCTACCGTAGCAATGGACATGGGTGCATAATGGCTTCTGGTGTTGTCGGAACCCCAAAGAGAGAGCCCCCGTAACTGAAACTGGAGTTTCAATCCTGGTTTCCACTCCTCCAAACCGCATTCCCTTCAGGTTCACACTGCACAGTAAGCTACAAAATGTGACTTGGCGTACGTTCTGTGACAGGAGGCAAGGTGGAAACTGATGAGTGTGGGTCAAGACAGCTTCATCTTTTGCGCCACCACAACTTCAACCAAACCCAGGAAGAGATGACTAGGGTGGTTTGCCCAGGCTATTTAGGGATTCTGGGAGCTGTAGTCATATCATATTAGGAGAGATCCACTGTAGGAAACCTTTGATAGGATCCTACAGCTCATGAAGGCAGTAAGGGGAGCAGATGACTGAGGACAAGAACATTCGTAGCCTACTAAAATTCCCGATAGCCATAGGCATGTCAGAAGTCAGGAAGCCAGGATTAAACGAACATCACAATTCGTTAAGAAAGCCCATTATACTCATTGGGCAGGCTTTTTTTTTGCCTGAAACTGGACACAAGTGAATAAGAAATGTCATAAATTGTGGTCATGTGACCATGGGAAACTGTAAACAGTCATAAATGCGGGCCAGTTACCAAGTGGCCTAAATATGATCAGGTAACTGGGAAAGGGATGGATGTCAGAACTTCAAAATCAAGTCGTAAGCAGCTCTTGAGGACATTCATTGTAACTTTGAAGGGTCCCTACGCAACCGGTCGTAAGTCAAGAACTACCTGTAATGCACAAGAGCTCTCAGAACAGGTGAGCTGGCTTCAGTGGCCATCAAGGTGTATGGAACAGCACAGCACCGTAATAAATTCTGCTAATCTCAAAGAACCCAGTTGCTTTTCCTCGAAACGTCGCATGCCCTCCAGCCAAGTGTGAAGCAAGCACTTAGTTTCACTGCTCCCCCAAAGTCAAAACGGGGTACAAAATCACGGATTATTACTCTCGGCAGAGTTCCAATAAAGAGCTCTCTGCTGTCTGTCTCTTCCCAACACAAGGGCAGCGTTTCTTAACCTTGGAACTTCTTAACACGGGGATTTCAACTCCCAGAATTCCTCAGCGTTTCTCAACCTTGGGAACTTCATGACATGTGACTTCAATTCCCAGAATTCCCCAGCGTTTCTCAACTTAGAGAACTTCAAGGGAGGTGGACTTTAACTCCCAGAATTCCCCAGCATTTCTCAACTTAGAGAACTTCAAGGCAGGTGGACTTTAACTCCCAGAATTCCCCAGCGTTTCTCAACTTAGAGAACTTCAAGACAGGTGAATTTCAACTCCCACAATTCCCCAGCATTTCTCAACCTTGGGAACTTCATGACATGTGACTACGAACTCCCAGAATTCGCCAGCGTTTCTCAGCTTTGGGAACTTCAAGGCAGGTGGACTTCAACTCCCAGAATTCCCCAGCATTTCTCAACTTAGAGAAGTTCAAGGCAAGTGGACTTCAACTCCCAGAATTCCCCAGCGTTTCTCAACTTAGAAAAGTTCAAGACAGATGAACTTCAACTCCCAGAATTCCCCAGCATTTCTCAACTTAGAGAAATTCAAGATAGATGAACTTCAACTCCCAGAATTCCCCAGCGTTTCTCAACTTAGAGAAGTTCAAGGCAGGTGGACTTCAACTCCCAGAATTCTGGAAGTCCACCTGTCTTGGAAGTTCCCAAGCTTGAGAAACGCTGGTCTAGGGGGGGTCGCTGGCTTTCCTGGCTTGACTGTGGGGCGCAGGGTGTGGGGTGCGAGTCAGACATGGAGGGGTGAGAAGAAAGAAGGCAAATGACATGTCAGGCCGGGAGTCGGAGGGAACGAAGGACAAAAAGCAAAACGAAAATGCGCGAACGAACTCAAGCGATGCACCCTTCTTTGCTGTCCCCAAAAGGTTCGGGGTGCTTCTTTGTACACGCGGATCACATCTATATACAGAAAACACACATACACACGCACACACACGCACACACACCATGAGGTTTGCTGAAGGCAAAAAGTTGATCAGATCAGAGAAACAGAGAAGGTGGACCTGGAGACCTCCTGCAGTCCAGCATTTCGAGCCAGAGGGGAAGAGAAGGTTGGCGAGGGCTTTTGGACGCTTCTCTCCCGGCCACGACCCATCCGGGACCCGAGTCTGCTCTCTTTGCTGGAGAAGAAGAGACCCCGAGCAAATGTTCCTGGGACGGGCTGACCGCCGGCCATCCGGTGTCCCTTTCCAAAGTCCTCAAGACTCTCTTCCAGAAAAGCTGGGAGTGGACAGGGCGGGTCCGTGGCCAAAAGCCTCGGTAGATGCCAGCTGGGTCAGTCTTGGGTGCAGCTCCTGGGTTAAGAAGGGGAGGGAGGAAGAGGAGGAGGAGGAGGAGGAGGACTACAAAACCCGAACTGGAGTTTGTCTCCTCTCCTGAACCGGTTCAGGAAAACCCTTCCAAAGAGGACTGGAGTAACCGGGGCAAAAAAATAATGGGGATTTCCGTGGTGGTTCCCGCACCAATCTGGAATGGAAGAAGTCCGGAGGGGAAGAAAGGGGACGCTGTCGCACCGCCCCGGTCCGCTCCCTGACGGGTGGCAGAGGAAGGTTCCCAGGAGCTGGACATCAGGGTAGTGTGGGGGTCTTGTGCCCTTTGGGGTCAGCTTGCCAGGAAGTTGCCGAGGCCTGAGCGGAGAGAGAGGCGAGGCTGGCCAGGTCCATTCACAGTAGAAGTACTATTGCAAAAGGG
>JANHJO010006687.1:13610-24653 GCA_032468235.1 Pseudoxyrhopus heterurus | reverse complement strand
GAGCAGACAAGGTACGACATTAACACACTTAGCAGAGACACAGAAGCACGCATCACACACACACACACACACACACAACATCAACAAGCAACAGGGCATGCCGGCACAAGTATACTTTCCTTAAAGAAAAAAAAAACCTGAGCAAAGCCGGGTAATAAGCTAGTTCTATATATATTTGATATCTGAGATATAAATATATGGAATTACTTATATTCAGCACACTATATATATTGGATATATAAGCTTGTCTTGTCAATACTGTAAAATGGAAACACTGTTTTGTTTGTTAAAAAACAATAAAAAATGAAATTAATAAAAAAAAATATTAATTGTCAAAATTATGATTTTTCTCATTTGGGATGAGTATTACTACATGGCTAGATACTATTACTAATATATAGATTCTTACAGAACTGAATCACTTATCATAGCAAAAATAATCCTAGCAGAACTATGTCATTCAGATTTCAAGAGCCTTTTAAGGTTGACCAAATAAGAAAACAGACTGCAAAAAGACTGGAAATGTACTTCATATATTAATTTATTTCATTATTATGAATCCCTACTTCAATAGATAATGGATGCCTTACAAAACACAGTTAAAACAATTAAAAACACAGACAAACAATACAGCCCAGATTAAAAATAACTATCATAAAAAGCCACATGGCAGGATGCCTCCCAAATACATTAACTCAAGGGCTGGAAACAAAGCCAAATATTAGATTTTTTTTTAATCCAGGAAAAGTGAGCACCATATGTATCCCTGAGACCCAAGGCCACAGAAGGCATCTTTATTGAGGGTATTGTAACAGAATCTTGCACTCCTGATGCATTTTCCCCTCCCTTTTTTATATTCCAGGAAGGAAACAGTTCAAGTTCATTTCTCTGAGTACAAACCATATTTTTCCCTACTTTGTTTTTTATAACAATTTCTGAATAGTCTATCCAAGGACATCTCTATAGCTCCCTAGAACTCACAAAGAGATTGAAGTGACTAAATGACTGAACAAAATAAAATGTGTCATTTAATATAGTGGTGGCCTTCATTGTCCACTGTCTCATTATCCATAACTTTACATACCTGCAATTGTTCTTTTATAACTACAGAATATAAGTGTAGCAACTTTAGTATATCTTTTATAAGAATATTTTTGAAGGGAGAGGCGTAACTTTTTGAAAACACAGTTATGCAAGTATAAAGTAGATTATGTTAACATTCTAATAAAGAAGAACATTGTAGCTCAGGGTTGAAATGAGAGTCCTTGGTGCTCTCTGAGCTTGGTTGTTTTCTTGCAGATGTTTCATTACCCAAATTAGGTAACATCATCAGTGTTAGTCAGTGTTATTTTACCCAGTTTGGGTAATGAATTGTCTGCAAGAAAACAACCAAGCTCAGAGAGCAACAAGGGCCTTACAGTCCCCCTTCCTCCTCCTCCTCCTCTTCTTCCTCCCCCGTGCAAACCCTACTCCCTTCCAGCATTACCTAGTTGGGTCATGCAAGAAAACAACCAAGCTCAGAGAGGAGCCTCATGGAGTATAAATATTCTCCTTAATTAGTCTTCAGACCTTGAGTTGGTCTGAAGTTTGCAAACTTAGGACTTGGATACAGTCGTGTTCTTCTTACGTTCTTATAGGGAGTATCTGTTTTCACGAGCAAGAAAATAAACCCGATAGATCATCAATTGAACAATTACATAGAGACACCCTAAACCTTTTAGAGTTGATCCAACGAGAAGCAACCAGGTGGGATCGTTAGGATCAGACTGACTTGGCTGGATTCCTTGGCTATTCCCCAAAGCCTGCTGCAGACGCAGGTCTGAGTAGCTCCCAGTTTGTGGCTCCCCCACTGCCTTCCTTCCCCTCCCACCGCAGCCCGTCGCCTCTTGCTGCGCAGCTTCTTTGACCCTCATCAGCACTAGGCGAGCCCGCCATTGTTCCTGTCCCCAGGGACACCCCAATTCCACTCGGGGTACTCCTCTTACCACGTCCGCGGCCATCTTTATTGCCTCCTGCAGTCCATAGAGCTTCCCCGCCACCAGGTACACCCCAGCTGTCCATACAGCACAGGCTTCGTGAACCCAGTGCTCCTGCGTCTCTCCGGCGGGATCCGGCAGCGGCGATTCAGCCTTGCCGCACTCGTGCCTCCGAGGCTTCTCGACCGCTGCCACCGACACCCCTGCCGCAGCCTCCTCTCCCTCTGTCCTCTCATCGCAACAGTAACAGCTTTGCAGTTTCCTAAACAGCCCCCTGGAACTCGAGCGGAGGGCGCTTTGTCTCGCTGAGTCAGCGCCACTGTCCAACCTTGGCGCCTTTCCACCCGGCGTACCAGTTGCGCCATTATTCTCGGCTGCTTTGAGCAGCCTTTCTGCCAGCGAGGAGGAGGAGGAGGAGGGGGGAGGCCCTTCCCCCGGGGCTTCCACTTTGACCTTCTCTTTCAGCCTCGATTTCTTCTTCGGCAGGCAGTCCTCGGGGTAGTAGGGCCCGCAGAGGTCCCCCTGGTCTTTGTAATTGGCCGGCTGGCGGCACAAGCAGCAGACCAAGCAGGCCGTGTTGAGGGCCTTGGAGACCACCGGCCCGAGGTGCATCATGGAGGACAGAGGTAGGATGGCCGGGGGCCGCAGACAAGGGGCCCCCAAAAGCCCAGCTTGGGCAGACAAAGAAGAAAAGGAAGAAGTGTGATGCTGCTGCTGCTGCTCGTTGTGGAGTTTCGCCTCTTCGGCGGGGCAGTTGATGACCGTGCAGGTGGTGAGGAAATCGTCCCACTTCTCCATCCGGATGTACGGCGAGAAGGGGGGCGCCCGGCTGTCTGCCCTCAGCCGCTTGCAGGAGACGTACTTGAGCCGGATCTCGGGCTCCGTGGGGCTCAGCAGAGGCGCCTGCTGCTGGTGCCGTTGCCTGGCCTTGCTTTTGCACCGCGAGGGTACGCTTTGGACCTTCCGGCGCTTGTGGTGCTTCCTTTGTCTCTTGGTGTAGCCGTTGTAGTTGGCGTGGTGGGCTCGCTGCTTCTGGGCCCGGGTCTGGGCCTGGGAGGGCCTCCCTTCCACACTCTCGGCGTTCCCCAAGCCTTTGTCTTCTCCTCTGGGCTTTTTCCCTTCCCTTTGTCCCTCGTCGCCTTTCCCAGCTGCCGTGGCCACCGCCACCACCCCGGGTTTCTCTTGGGCAGCAAGGAACAAAGCCGGGCTCAGGTGAGGGCACTTCTCCAAGCTGTTTTTGGCCACGTGGAAGGAGGCGGCTTTCCCCTTTCGGTTCCTCTTCTTGGGCAGCAGGCAGACGGTGCTTGCAGCCATGCTGTCGCCGCTGAGCTGCAACGTCTCGGGAGATGAATAGGCCTCACCCTTGAAGCAGTTGGAGGACAGTTTCTTACTGTTCATTAGTTTTCCTCTGAAGGATCTGTTGTTCGGGTTTCTGCATAATTGCTCGGCTGCTGCAGCGGCGGGAGCCTTTTGTGACAAAGCCTGGTTTAATGGCCGAGCTTCCCCCACGGCTGGGGTTCCGCTCGTATTCTTTGAGGCCTGTTCCCGCTCTGGAAGAGAAGGGCTGAGAGGATTACTGTGGGCGGTGGCGGCGGCAGCAGTGGCCGCGGGAACCGTGGCGGGGATGGCGGTGGCCACCGTTCTGCAGGCGAACTTTTTCAGGTTGGGAGAGGTGATCTTCTGCACAATCGCCTCCAGCTTCAAGCCCCTTCCTTTCCTCGGGGGCAGCACTTTGGTCTTCATCGCGCCCTGGAAGGAAGCCCGGGAGGTGATTTTGATGCAGACCCCCGGGTTTTCTTTCGCCTGCGGGGACTTGAGCATCACTTCACAGGAGTTCTTGGGAGGCGGTTTCACGTTGGTTCGCCTGGAGGACGGCATCCTCTTAAAAAGGCCAGAAGACACGTCTGGCTTCTCTTCCTTCCCGCTGCTGTTGCTGCTGCCGCTGCTGCTGTGATTGTTGCTTCGTAGGATCAGGTTCCGTTTCTTAGCAGGAATCGGGGGCAGGAAAACAGACTTTCTTTTCAGGGCATTGAGTGGCCTCTCGACTATCTTGCCGACCAGTTCTGGCCTGGCTTTCATCGGTTTGCCCAGTTTGCTCTCCTTCTCAGGGCTGATCTTGAAGGACCCCGGCAGGTGGTTGTTGGGGAACACCTTCCTGGGCAGTTTGGCAGTTTTGAAGTCCACTTCCACCACGTTTTTCTCTCTCCTCCGCTTGGTGTAGAAGACCTCCTGAGTCCGGGTCCTGGAACGGAGAATCATAGATTGTTGATCTTTCATCTCGGTTTCTACAGTGTCGGCTTCTTTGGCCTTGGGAACAGCAGAATCTTCATTCTGGGTCAAGTTGGAGATCAGGGGAGGAGACGGATTGCAGGGCTTTGGTGACGTCTTCCCATTGGCCTTCCTAGCTTTGAAGGCCACTCTCTCTTTCAAAACGCACATTGACTTCTTGCCCGCCAACTTCTCGTGAGGAGTTGAAGCTTTGGCCCCTTCCAGAGGGTCTGGCATGCGTGGCTCGGTCATTGCAGTAAAGGAACGGGTACACATCCTGGCTGGTAAGCCTTCCGTGGGGAACCTGGGCGTCTGGCCGTGGGTGTTCTTACTGCGCATTTCAATCAAGTTGTTGGGAGCTGGGCATGTATTGGCCACCAGGCCAGCTGCTTGAATGCCCGAACATGGATTTGACATGGACTGAATAGGTTCTTCTCCACCCGACAGCCTACACTGCAGCTTTTTACTCCGAAGACTTTTACCTCTGGAGGTGGGTTCTGATGTTATGGTCAGCTTATCTGGTAGGACTTGTTTTTTCAACAGCAAGGCAGTGGACGTCTCGGTCTTATCTTGAGGGACATTTTCACCAGCTGCTAACTCTTCCTTGGACTTCAAGTGATGCAGAGAAGTTTCAAACCAGCTTTTCACTTTCGTGTCTGTGCCAACTGCTGGTCCTAAAAGGAGAACGGATGGATCAGACAAATGAGAAGGAGGAGCGGTGTTCTCTTTCTCGACGGTGTTGGTGGCTTCTTCTGCTGATCCTGGAGTATCTTGGAGAGAAAGAACTGGAGCGTTCTCTGCAGGCTTAGGGGTGAAGGCATCGTAAGTCAAAGTCTTCTGCTCAGAGCCAGCTAATTCACACAAGGAGGAATACTCCTCGGGTTCCAGATCAGATTCTTTCAGGTCTGGAGAAGACATCATGGGGAGCTCACTGAAGTCTTCTCCTGAACAGGAGTTCCTGGCAGTGTCCTCCAGCCATCGTTCACTCTCTGTCCTTGCGGCCTCGTCGTAATTTAAGGCTTCCCCTTTGCTGGCCTGCTGCTGCTGACTGAAGCCCGTGATTCCCTGGCCTTCATTTGACCCCTCAGGACCACAGAGACTCAAGCAGGAGGCATTTTTTTTCTCCCCAGAAGGCTCACTCAGTTTGCCAGAGAATAAGCTCTTGGAAAGGTCTGAAGATTGGAGGCTTGACCCAAGCTCTTTCCAGGTGTCGCTGAGGTTCTCGTCTGGCCACTCAAAGTTCTCCATGGCATTTTCAGAACTCACGGAATTGGCAGTGGCGTTGGAATAGCAGCTGAAGCTTCCGGGGGTCTCAGAACTGGAGGTGGCCACTGAGATGCTTGGCTTGGTGCTGTAGCCCACAGAGCTGGTGGTTTTTAGGGAATTCTTCGTCTCGGTGGTTGCGAAGGAAACCTGGGAGCTGTCATAAACCTCCTCAGTGAAATTCTTCCCATTGTTACGTCCCAACCCTTTGTCTATCTTCAAGGGTTCGGCAAGAGCGCTGGAGTCCCCCTGGTTGGACCAGGGGCTTTTGACCACAGAATCAAGGCAGGTCCTGTGGTTCTCCAAGTGGAAAGGAGATTTGTCTGGGTCTTTGTTTGGAGCAGGAGAATTGGCCCAGCCTTTGTCTGCTTTCTCATTGATAGCATCCTGCAGACCAATGATTTCGGATGCCAGCTCCTCTTGAGAAAGGGCACTGAGGAGCAACCGGGGGCAATCTCTTTCGCCAGCCACAAACTTCGTAAAGCTCTCCAATGGCAGGCTGGTGTGAATGCTTTGGAAGGAATCGTCGGATTTGGTCGACATGTCGTCTGGAGACGTCACCGAGCAGGTAGATACAGATTCGGGCTTGGGTTTGGAATTGCTGTTGACCCGCGCTGGGCTACGGCTTTGACTGCAGTACAAGAAGCCCCTCTCCAGCTGGTCTTCAGAGCCACTCAGGTAATCGGTGTCTTGGGTTTCAGCATGGACCGACTGGGGGGCGCTGAGGGGGTCTGAGTGGGGAGTCCCCGCTTGCTCTGCAGAATAATTGTTGCCCTCAGGGCTGCAGTGCTGTCCCTTGAGTTGCTCTGGGGTCCTCGGTGAATTTTTGATCCCCTTCTTCTGCGGCATCCCCGTGGACTTGGAAAGGAGAAGCTGCTGGACGGTGTTGGAGATGTTTTCCACTTGAGAGGTAAGGGCCGTGAGGCTTTGGAGACTCAGATCCGACAAGAGGTTCTCGGGGATCTTCTCCTTCGACAGGTTCTTGCAGTTGGCAGGTGGCTGGGCGTCGGAGCTCGCCCCATCGGTTGGCGACGGGTTCAGCAAAGGCATGAAGTGGCTATGGTCAGCCAGGCTGGCTGGGAATGTCCCAGCGGTCAGCGACTGCTGGCTATATTGGAAGTTCTCTAAGTTAGGCATCAACGGAGAAGGCGTTGAACTATAGGACGGGGACCTCCCAACGGAACGAGCCGGGGAGTGACTCGAGCTGGGGCTAAACGTTTGGTAATACTGGTCCGGTGTCCTCACCGGAGCGTCAGCTTGGCAGTAACTCTGTCCTGGCTGGTTATAATGTTGGTATTTGGCTAGGTTTTGATAGTGCAGCGCCTCCTGAGCATGGTGTCTACCTTGCAGAGAGGGCGGAGGTGGCGGTGGTGGAGGAGGTGGGGGCGGCGGGGGCTGTTGCGGCTGCTGCTCGTAGCTGATTCGGTTGGGCTGGTAGCTGTGTAAACCCTGGACCCGTTGTGCAGCGGGCAAGTTAGCGGCACTGCCCAGACCCCTTTCGTGCGTGGGTGGGGCAGGGGAAGGGTTGCAACTTTTGTAGGAATGAGCCGTCTGGCCGCCGCTCTGGACCGAGGTGTACGTGGAGGAAGCTGGGAAAGACTGGGAATGCTGCGGAAAATGGGACCCCTGTGAGAAGGAGAGCGAGGAGGGCACCTCGCTTTGCATCTTCTGCCTGGGGAGCTTGGGGTACGTCAGGGGAGAGGGCTGGGGTCCCGGCTGCTGCTGGAGGTGCAAGGAGTGACTTCGGAAGGGCAGCTGGGGCGTCTGTTCGTGGTACTGCCTGCTACTGGACGGGGTCGCCGTCTTTTTCATCAGGTTATCCTCGTACTTGGCCACCCCGCCAGGTAAAGGCTGCGGAGGCTGCTGCTGCTGCGGCTGCGGGGACCCCCACCCCTGCAGGCTGTCCTCTCCGGCGTAGCGGGAAGGGTAGGGGCTGTTCTCTTGGATGGGGTAATTGGGGAAGGAAGCCGGCCTGCTGGGCAGCTGCTGGCCGCGCAACGGCTTATTGCTTCCCCGATGGTATTTCTCCACGGCGCTGTTTTCACCAAAGGCCTGGTACGGCAACGGGGGCAGCGGAGGAGGCGGCTGCTGGGGGCTGTAATACTCTTTTGTCACCAGCCTCTGACGTTCGCAGGCTGGGCTTTGATGCCTGTAATTCTCCAGGCGTGATGAATCTTGCGAAGAAGTCGTCGGCTGGTAGTTCTGCTGGTTGCCATGGAAACCACACCTTTCGCGAAAGGACTGCATGGCTGGGCCTTGTTATCTGCGAAGAGAAAAAGCAGAAACTGGAGGATTAAAGTCAACGCATTTTTTCTCTTCCTCCTCTCTCTCTCTCTCTCTCACCGCCCCGCCCCACTTTTCACCTTGAATTGTTGTGGCTTTGTCATTGGTTCTGCTTTGCAAACAAATAAACAAATGCCGGAGTTGAAGGCAGATCTCGACGTGTGGATGTGGGTGGGTGTGTTTCTCCTCCACTCCGGCTTTGCGTTCTCCCCCCCCAAATAGGTACAAAAGAGTCAACAACAATGCCGTTGTGTGCTGCTTACAATCCATCTCCCCGCACTGACACAGACTCACACTCCCTCTGCCCTCGGGGGAACCAGGGAGGAATTTGAGCGAAGGCAGGAGAGGGTATCGGGGCCGTGCGTGCCCAGCACGCTAACCACAGAATAAGCCCGGCCCTGTTTCTCTCCGACTCTCAAGCGGGATGGATAGTTTGGTCCCAACACTGAAAAGCTGCCATTTTGTCTTCATGGATACCAGAATTTACCACCTAAGGAAGCGGGGAACTTCAATTTCTATGGCATAAATTAATCCTGGCTGAAGGTGAAGGAGCCCCTCGTGGGAACCCAGCAATGGGGGCAGCCTGGCTAAACTTTCAGGAGGCTTTGCTCCTCCTGGATTCCAAGTAAAGGGTCTCCCCAAGAAAATCGGGGGGGGGGGGAAGGGTTACCAAAACGTGGAAGGGAATTTATCCCTTTGCGCGAGCAAAGGAATATTGCTTTGGGATGTTCTCCTGAGCTTGAAACAAAACCACACAGGCTGAATTAGAAACTCCTTTGAGCCACAGCAGACAACTGGCACGTCGGCCCACAAGCTGTGGGCACAAGGAAGGTTTGCAAACGAACGGCGTTGCATGACGCTGACGCTCCGTTTAAAACGCTATCGTCTCTTCAGTTATCTCAGCAGCAGACCCCCTGTTCTGCAGGTGTGGCTGTCTTAGAAGCAGGAGCAGAACTGGGTTGGCGCTGCATCATCCTTTTTCTCCCCCCGCCCCTCCGTTGTCTCCCAATTTTCCCTCCCGGCCCTGTGCTCTGAAGGCGCCCTACAGCCTGGGAAGGAAATGTCTGATTCTGCCCACCGAAAAAAAAACACCGAAGGGGCAGCTGGTCATTTCCTGCTCTCTCCAGCAAACCTTCCACCCTGGCAACTGTGCCGCCTGGACGTCTGGCGTTTTGCCCTTCACCTTTGACTCTGTAAAAAGCACTTAGCGGAGGAGTCTCTGTGTCCAGCCTGCCCAGCGAAAACAACAAAGGATCCTGAGGCTGTTTGAAGGGTCCCCAACACAGCACTGAGCGTAGAGGCGGCAGTTCCAGAATTCTGCCTGGTTAGTGTCCGTCCGTCTTTGTTGTTTGAACAGAAAGATCTTTCATCTGTGCTGAGATTCCTGGCCTTTGCAACCAGTTCTCCCAGGGTTTGGGGATCCCCCTGGATATTTTCAAACCCCGTCTCTCCTCGCCCCGACCAGCTATTCCCAACTGGCGCGCTTTAATTGGTGCAGCACCTCTGGAATCTGTCGGCTTTTTATGAGAGCAGTGACATATTTAAGAAGTGCTGGGTTTTCCAGTCCTGGTTGCACTGGAAACCCCACAGAGCACCTGCTGTTGTATTTTTAGGCACGACGGACGATGATGCGCAGAGGATACTGAGGGAGAATTCTGCAACTCCAAAGAAGGCTTACCCCGGAGCTCCACAAAAGTCTTATGTAAGTTAACTCTGTGTTTCCCCACCAGGAATTCCCTAAACTCCTGGCCAGTCTGAAGAAGGCTGAGTTACTCTGAAGAACATTACTCAACATTTGGTGTCCAGTTTTCCCGTTAACTTAATCCTGCTTTTTCCTGTGACCCTTTTAGTATGTTGACCATCATTTCTACGGGTGGTTCCATGTATACCTTTAAGCCAGTGCAAATGGCCTCCCTCCCTCCTCTCCTTTCTTCCCTCCTTCCCTCCCTCCCTATTCCTTACTTCCTTCTCTTTCTTTCTTCCTCCTCTCCTTCCTTCATTCTCTTCCTTCCTCCTCTCCTTCCTTCCTTCCTCTTCTCATTCCTTCGTTCCTTCCTTCCCTCTCTCCTCCCTTCCTTCTCTCCTTCTCTCCTTCTCTCCCTCCCTCCCTCCCTTCTTTCCATTAAAATTCCCCCACTAGATCCATGAGGATGCAGCCGGTCTTTAAGGGGCATCTGATGGCAGACAGACAACCTCACAGGATTTTACTAAGGCCTGATGAGAGGCACATCATCCTCGCGTCTTTTTTCTTGACCTGGGTTTTTCTGTAGTCCAGAGGACGCGCCATCTGTACGCGCACACACAGGCCCACCACAGCTGACAGCACAACCCGAGCAGGTGCTCCCTTGCTGTGCACAGGGATACCAGCGAAAGTCTGTCCCCTGCAAAAGACAGAGGCACCTGCAGGACCGTTGCTATGCGTGCGCAATCGAGCAAATGGACACAAGCAAATGCTTTCATGGCTTTGCTTTGTATGCACAGAAGTCATTAACTGGCAGTGCTCTAAAGCAGTTTTCCCCAACCTGAGCTGCTTGAAAATGGGTGAGCTTCAACCCCCAGAATTCCCCAGACAGCACAGACAGCTGGGGGATTTCTGGGAATTGAAATTCACCATCTCCAAGTGGCCAAGGTTGAAAAACATTGCTCTAAAGACCTAGAAATTTGGAACACGGACACCGCATCAATATGTTTTGGACACCATTCCTAGACTCTTATCATCAAGAGTCATCGCTTATCTTATTTCTTTAGAAAGGACCCGTTTGCTGGTTGGCAAAGAGGGGCATAATAACGTGGCCGTCTATGTAGGTGCCCAACTCGCCAAGGAAGCCATTCCCCAAAGAGCCCAGCGGATAAGACATTAAAACAGAGCCAAGACTTCAGCTGTGGAAACTTGGCCCACGAATCGCTGCAGATGTTCCTTCTTTTCTCCGCTTCTTCTGCAATTCTGCCAATCGGTTCCCGAGCAGGAAGGAGGAAAGGAAAAAAACAACAACCAAGGAACAAAGAGGAGGAAATCAAAGGCTGCTGAGATGCAGGACCGACCGTTCAGCCGTTCCCGGAATAAGCGCGGATGAAACCAACGCAGCAGCGGTGTTTGGATTGACAGATCTGACTCTCTTTTGTTTTGTTATTAAAAGACCCGGGCTGGGTTGAGATTTACTTTGCCATTTCTCAGAGGCTGGTTGCTCCCCACCCCTCCCCCCTGCAATTTCCCCCCCTTGCTATTCTCAGGGCCTTGAGAATGTATTTCTGA